>MU827302.1:6694217-6740219 GCA_029204205.1 Desmophyllum pertusum
TTTTTTTTATTGGGTGACTCCACTTAAAGGTCAAATGCAACGAAATTTGGTATTTTTTTCTTTTGTTGCGAAAACTGTTCTTTATACTAGCATCAATCATACTCAACCCTCAAAAGCTGGTTTGGGAGATTTGTGGCGCTTATAAGGCACGAAATTCGAGAATTTCCGAGAATTTCCGACGACTGAACGAAAACGAACCAGGAATGACCGCGCTTGGAATGGAAACGAATTTACTGTTTTTGTGACGTCATATGTGGTAGCTTGTTTCAGTCACGCGTGTTTTCGCGCGTGTTTGAAGCTTGTAATTTGCTTGGGTTATAAGTGTTCTGGGTTTGTTCGGAGATTATTCCATAGTATATTGACGAAAATGGATGAAGACCTTGACATCTCCTTTGAAAATGCTCAAATACAACAAATTCATTAATCTCACCTATTCCTTGCATCTGTTCTCGTCTTTAGTAAAAAAGCTTACGCCTGATTACCAGGGACCGTTTAAGCAACCACGACGGCGACGGAAACGAGAACGTCACAAAACAATAGATTTAATTAGTAGTACAATTGCTCCGCACGTGCGTTTTGCATTTTAGTACATTTCTTTGCCGTCCTCTGCAAAACAACAACGTCAAATGACCAAATTCACGTTATTATGGAGAACGTGAACACACGACGGTGAATTTTCCTTTCTCTATCTGGACTTGAACTCTGTTCCTGCGAATTCAGCTCCTGGACAGTTCGGCCACATTGGGCAAATTGAACGTGTTGGAATAATCGTGAAATAGTTTATATTTGAACAGTTGCTACAGCTAAAAGCAGCACAAAACACCATACTTGTTGATGTTTTGAAACTGCAGAATTTTATAATTCTCGCGGACTCGCGCGTGTATGTGACGTCATATGTGGTGAGCTTCCCGTTTCCGATAATTTTCCGAAGTTTGCCCGAACGCTTCCGTTTGTGGAAGCGAAAAAAAAGGCAGTTTTCAAAGTCGAATATCTCGACGACGTTTTGTCCAAATCGTTTCAAACTTAAGAATATGATTATTCATAATATTCCCTATTATTTCGACTTAAAACTAATCTTACTAAAATTTTGTTGCATTTGACCTTTAAGGTCATTCCATCGAAATAGAACTTACAATAGATTTTCATTCAAACTTTGCCAATTGGTTGTTTATCTTAAGGGAACTTAAATTTTGAAATAAAAAAGGGGGGTCCCGGTATTCGTTTAGGAACAGGAAGACCTTGTATATACCCCTTAATTCCTTACAATATCAGCTTCCAGAAACGTTTTTATTAGCTAAGTTCACGTTTCCGGTGATTATTTATTCTTCTGCAATAGAAATTAGTCTATATTTATTTTATGGAAAGAAGGTGATTGCTAGACTCAAAATAAGAGAAAAAATTGATAGGTCACCGTACTCGTTTACGAGAAAACGACGATTCATCTCTCTGGCGAGCTTAGCCGTAAAGGAAAAGCCGCCATTTTCTTAATGTGCGCGCGCTAATTACGTGTGAAATCATGCGCAGTAAGGATGCGCAATGCAATACTAAGGAATAACCTTAAAGGAGCTATGTCACGATATTCTAAGTCATTTTTGTGAAATGCAAAATCACCTTCAAATTGGAGAAAGCCTCAAAATAATTATCACGATTATATTATGTCATTTTTTGATGTACAAAATTACCGTAACCAAGGACAAATGCAATGATTTTTTGCTTATGCAGAGTTTTCTTGTCTTTCAGGAAAAATACCGAAAAAAGAAGAGCAGGGTGGGTTTTAAGATAACTAAAATATTATTATTGTAGTTAATATATATCCATGTTTGGAAATCTTATATTCATCATGCGCAGGTCAGATGACGAATTTCTCGCTCACTCGGTGCAGGATATCTTGAGGCCCCCTTTAGACCCCTTGAGACCCCTTCTGGGTATCCCGTATCCCTTTAATTTTTCTTTAAATATCCCATATCCCCTTAGTTATGTGGTCTCGTATCCCTATATAATGACGATACTGGTGACGTCATTTCCCGCAAAAAGTTTTCAATCTGCTAGGTAACCACCCAGTTCGACCACAGGTCACAACAGGAACCGGAAGTTGATGAAAATGACCGAAAATGTACAAACCGGCAGGATATCGGTCCATTTTGATCAGTATTACCATTAATTATTGTTAAATTGTTTTATTTGACTATTTTCTTTTGAAAATAATCCTGATTAATCGAAACGTTAAGAAATCTTGTGAAGAAAGTTCCCGTTGAATATTCCAATTTAGTATATACCAAACCAGTGAATAGTGCTTTTCGCGCGTTCTGATTGGCTAGCTCGGAGGTGAATAGTCTTTGCTATTCACCTCCGAGCAAAACAAAATGGCCGTGCGTTTTGCTTCTTTGATCAAAGCAGAAATTACTTCCATAAACGAGGCCGCTACACGTCACTGTGTTATCAAAAATACCTGAAGATATTTAGAGGTGATAATTTGTAGCAAGTTAAGTCGTGTCACTAAATAAAATCGCCAAAAATACCGTTCAAAATGTTTTGTTTACTATTGAGCAAATAGCTAGAGTAAGAACGTGACAACGCTCAGTTGTAAATAATTTCGAACAGTTGTTCCAAACGCTGTCCAGTCCAACTAACTTTAAAATGCAATTCCTACCTGAAATCCTGAATACAGCAGTGTCTTTCAAAAAGCAAGAAGTCCCTGTAATTATTTCAAACCTGCCAACGATTTAGTTTTGTATTCGGATCGACTAATCTCGGTCTCACTACCCTAGAAAATATTCTTGTTGCCGTATCATGATCAAGAACTGCCCAAATGTTGTGGCTTCTCCAAACTTTACTGCTTCTCCCCTCCGGTAAATTAAAAGCAGGAACATCAGACGGTGGATGCAGTCACATGTGAGAAATAATTGAACTGGAATTACGAAAACGTCTTCGGTTAGGCAGCATCTTGACCATCTTGTTCAGTTTATAACGGCACTTGCAGCTTCAACATCAGTTTCTCAGGCAATAGTAACTGACAGAACTTGTAAAATACGAGAAAATAGAACTCGTCGCTTTTGGTCCATCAGTAACTTGTAAAACTTGTAAAATACGAGAAAATAGAACTCGTCGCTTTTGGTCCATCAGTAAAAACGGAAAAAATAATAATTTTCCCCTTGAAATCGTCAAAGTCCAACATACGAGACTTGTTCAGTGATCGCCTGATGTTGTCATGTGACTTTTCCCGCGCTGTCCTTGGTCGCGCGTAGGGTTCCACTTTTAAAGGATTTTTCCGATTTTTCGCGGTAAAATAAATCTATAATTTTGGAGCTAGCTATTTCACTGGTTTGGTATATACTAAAACAATTATTTACCTCAGTGTCGGTGAAAAGTGGTGGATATTTACCTCGCCGAAGCGGCTCGGTAAATATCCACCACTATTCACCTCCACTTCGGCGAATAATTGTTAAATATCTTTTTCCAATATCCCGTATCCCTATAATTGTTTTCTTCCAGTATCCCGTATCCCTATATTTTTTTCTCAAATATCCCGTATCCCTATAACCCCTAATGGGGCCTCTATCTTATATTCACACGTAGAAGTTATACCAATACTGACTGTATCGATACAGCCAGTTCCATTTTTGTTTTTTATGCGCATGCGCATTAAAAAACAATGATAGAGACCGTAAAAGGTTAACACTTCGGGCGTTAGTCAAACTTCGGTGTTCCCCTGGGATTTTCCGAAGTGACACATCATCACGAGTGTTATTTCGTATCGTCATCGTAATCAATCTTAGGCCGAACAACCAACAGTCATAACGGCCATGATGCAGTGGACTTCCCAAAGAAGGGAAAATTTCAACCCTGCCACTCTGAGGTTTTCAGAAGAGAAGAGAAGATCAGACAATAGATAATTCGTGGAAACGTTTTTCTGTGAATGAACTGAACGCCATCTGAAAAGTGGCCAGTGTGGGACTGCATGCCAGAGTCCGCGATCAATAGCGAATATCCAAGTCAACTTCTCTATACCTGCATTGACCAATTTTTGCTGTGACTTTTGGCTTGGAATTGTTTCGGGAAATCGTCATTGAATGGCGCCAAGGTAATTAGATTTCTATTGTTAAGCTTATGTTTATTACCCGACTTTTCGACTAAACATTGTCGTGTATCTTTCAGTTCTTTAGTAGCAGGAGTACTTTGGGGCTTTTATAGTTTAAAACGTACAAGCTTTTGGCTCGAAGCACAAGAACTTATATTTTAGCGTAAATTTAATTTGTTCTATTTTATCGTCATCAATCTCAGCGAAATATTCGTTACATACATCCCACTCCAAATGAAAATAAACCCTGTCAAAATTGCCTGTCAGAACGACAACAGGACGACTTTCTGGACTTTTTATTGCTAGGAAAGCAAAACAAACCGGCCTTTGATCGATAAAGAACGGTACGAGTTCAGTTAAACCAATGTTTATGTCGCAGAGTTCGAGACATGTTGGAGTGATGTGTAAACAACTTGTTTTATAAGCTTAAAGTGCAACTAACCCCAAAAAGTTTTTTTCGCTTAAATAAATTTCCTTGCTACCCTGATCACGTCTGCGAAAAAATTATCGCAATCGATAAAATCCCCGCGTTTCTACAGCCGTTTAAACTTGGAATTTTCTGTCCCACGACCGCGCATTATTCGGGTCCTGGGTCGAGATCTTGTGACGTAACGGCGGGAACGTTCTGAATAGCGATAAGAGGCTTTTGTGAGGGATTTACATTGTGTAGAAACTTCTTCGGATGATTTCTTTTTCTTTACGTCTTCATAACTATCGCAATTTTACCCACAAAGAAATATGTCTTCCAGCGACGGAAATTCGGAGTCGAACTATGATTCCGAAGATTCTGAGACATGTTTTATTCCGGAATACGACATGGAGGTGGAAGATGATTTCGAGTCGGCTGTTGTAGATCGCACAACAAGCAATGAAAGCCTCGATGAAATGGCATATATGTGTGCTGATGAACCCTTGGCGGACGAAGAATGGCTAAAAAAGTACAACAAAGAAGTTAAAGAAAATGAAGATTTAGAACGAATGCTTCAAAAAAGATTGGACGGCACGGAACATGTGAGGGATTCTTGGTGAGTCGCAAGTTGCCAAGTACTAAGTATTGCGTGAATGTAAACAAACGCGATTGCTGTGATGTCGCTACTAAATGTATTATTCGCATTCTCAGTGAAAATTAAACAGAACAGAATAGTGTTATTCTCTTACCTTTATTGTAGGTGTTCATGTGGAAACTTCAAACATGATTCGCTTCAAACTCTTAGCGAATGCTACTGCTGCCGTACACCATATAACTGCTGTTTAGCGAGGTTACAATTTATATGCCATCCAATAAAGCTTGTTTTGGCTCTGTCCTATTTAAGTATTGGTCCATGCTTAAAGTTTGTATATCATCGAGAGTTTATAGAGAAGTGTATTAAGAGTTGCTTGAGACGCAGCCAAGAGATAGTCGATCGATTGAAAATCGGCTTGCTCCGCGCGGGGTCTGCTCGGGCCTGGAAATTGAAGCAAAGCTGAAAGGAAACAAGCCACATCACTACAGTTTTGACATCCTCAAACGTTTGTCGTTGCTACTCCAAATAACCACCATAGTGAACTAAGTTAATTTTGAAGTAAAAACCGTCAAATAAATGACTTTTTCTTCCTCGGTAAGCGAAGTGGAAGTGGTGTTCCCACGGTGGTCCGAGAATAATATGGTTATTGTATTTATATAGCGCATTTTCCACACATTTTCAATTGAGTATAATTTGCAATTGCTTTGCTTTACTACGCTCTGCAAAATCCGCCGCACTCGGGTGAACACTTTTTTTTCCACTTTTATTTCAACCTTATTGAGTTCAAAACTACATAATATTAATAACACCTATCACAACTGTCATTGACAGTTTTACATGCCTTGTTATTGTAGTGAGTACATTTTAAGTTTCTAATCTACTGTTTATATATGGTTGCCATCTAGCCTGAAACTTTCTTTCTGTATTATTTTTCATAGCTATATATTTCTCAGTTCTAAATTTCATAGTGCTATTATGATCAATTTTCTGCCCCTTGCAATTTTAGGGGTATCATAGAGAATTCCACGAAAGATGAAAAATGGCGTTTTCCGTTTTCAAATATCTGTATTAGTTCTGGAGATATTTAAGTTTGAAAAATGTGTGTAAAATATGCAAATTAGGGGACTGATGACGTCATAGACACAACCCAATTTTATATCAAGTATATAAATCGAGCTATCTCGGTCAATTTGATGCAGATACCATTGAAACTTGGTAGACTAATAGTTATATTGGCAACACACCTACGGTAAAAAAATCCGTTCCCATGGCAACTCACTCTTTTCCAGTCCCCTCCAACCTGTTTTCAATATTTTTTAGTGATTTTCAGCTCGGAAAAATTTACCCAGGCCAAGAAGTCGACCAAACACATTTATATGCTTGCCAGATCATGTAGATGAGGTATCATTGGCAAATATCAAAATGGAATGCCAAAGATGGCCAGAGAAGCCTTTAACATCGGGGAGGTCTGGAACCTAGTATGTTGCCATGGTAACAAAATTAGCAAACTTATATTGTGGAACACATCTAGTAGAGTCTTACTGCAAAGAATCAAACATTTATGTTACAAATTGGTTGAGATATCCTTTTTTCGTATTTGATCAAAATTCGGTTGAGTTTATGACGTCATCACTTCGCTAATTTGCATATTTTAGAAACTTGAATATCTCTGGAACGAAAAGAGATATTTGAAAATAGTAAACGACATTTTTCTTCCCGTACAGACTACTTGTTAATGTTTTAAACCGGCGCAGATAGGACAGATGCGAATTTCATCATAGTAGCACTTTAACGATTTCCTTGAAAGCACTCAAATTACGGTTTACACAACGTTTCCTGCTTATCCAAATATGTAGTTTTAATAATATTTATTATTTTTAATAATAATATTTATTATTTCTATGGCGCAAATTAACATTTTACAAGTAATATAAAGTAATTCAACAATTCCTTCATCTAATTTACCCAGTAACACATAAACTACCAAAAGGATTCAATTCATTCCAGATTTGGCTTGTACAAAAACATTCATAAAATAGGTGATACATAGTTTTCTGATTCAATTCCACAAAATGTACGAAGGTCATTTGGGAAATATCCTATCTTGGCCAAGCGATGATTAGTAAAAGTAATATCGCTCAAAATCTTAAACTGGAAACTCCTTACAAAAGTTTCAGACGAAATAGATTTAACATAAAGAAAAGCTTTTGAAAGAGCTGTGTCGTCCAGACAAAAGTACTCCTTCCACTTAATAAAACCTCGGGTGAACACTTTGATATATAGTAACTTTATAATGAAGACGATTACGTGTGATTTCTTTAGGACGCAGTAGGACTGGACTGGAACAAGTTGAAGGAAACACTGAATCCTGAATTTGATTTGGAAGCCGCTGTTCAAGCGGCTCTGAAAACTGAAGATTCTTTGGAAGATGTATGTTTTCTTTTATTGCATATTTGTTAGAGTTGGAGAATAAACAAAAACAGCATTATACTTCTTAGTAATTCTGATAACTCAAGCTTTCCTTGAAGCAAATTGTAAAAATTATTTTTTGAGAAATATATTATCCAGTCAGTGACAAAGGCTACTTGGAAAAAAGAATTTGAACGGTTCTCCGGCCCAACAGGAATCGAACCTATGACTTTGACCTACAGGCGACTCGCGAGAGCTTAGGCCAGATAACTACAGTCGAACCTCCGCTAACGAACACCTCCCGTAGGCGGACACTTAGTCGTGTACCCAGCTTCATACAAACACTGCATTTTTAACCTCCCTTTTGCGGACACCTTTTTCTAGTTCAAAGGGTGTCCGCTCACGTGAGGTTCGACTGTACACCACACACCATTTTTATGGGAAAATATTGATTTTGGCGCAATATTATTTTGACTTTTCAGGCCATAAATCAGGGTGTCATCTACGCTCTTCGTTACGAGTTGTGTGACGACATGATGCGGTCACTGGACCTTACAGATAGAGATTCTCGAAGAACCATGTGGAACTTTCTCTCTCCCATTGCTCTCTTTGCATCTGTTGCATCTGCGAAGGTTGGTCGAAATAATGAACTTGTTCCCGTTGCCATACAAATGAACTTCAGCCCAGGTTAGTAATTGAATTAATCATTATATACCGTAAAATTCCAAAAATAAGCCCCGGGGCTTATATTTTTCAAAGGACTTTTTTGAGGGGCTTAGTATAAAGTGGTGACAAGCCTACATGACTTCTTCAGTTTGTGACATTCGTACATTTACCGTTCTGAAAAAATAAATTCGGTCTTTCGACCTATTCATTCGTTTGCTTCGCATGTTTCTTGAGGGTACTATATGCTTCTAATTTGGGGGCTTATATTCGGAGGGGCTGATATAAGGAGGGGCTTATTTTCGGAATTTTACGGTATACCAGCATATATCAATACTGCAACCGAAAAATAAACAGGCTAAGAAAACAGGATTATTCTCAAAAATAAAGAGTTGCATAGAAGAGATGTTGCCGAAAAAGCTCTATTAAGCCCCCGGGTGGCTTATTTAATGTCAGGCCTCGAGAAGGGGGGATTATTATTGACGCTCAAAGTCAATGTTATTGTATTAGGCTTTCAATATAAAGTACAATAACTCAATAACTGTACAATAACTCTGTTTTCACCAGATTCCAAGGTTTACACTCCTAAAGATGGAGACAACTGGTTGATTGCCAAACTCAATGTTCAAGTAACCGATATTGGATACGCGCAAATAGTTGAGCACCTCGCTAAGGTATGAACTGTGCATCGGTCTTGAGCAGATCACGAAGTCAGGAATTATTTAAACCAATATTAGTTCTCTAAAGTAGCGCCTAGATTAAAATATTTTTAATTCCTTGTTTTGTACAAAGGAATATTCTCTCACTGGTGCAAAATTTCAAAGAAATTTCGTCGAAATTTCGCGAAACCAAAGCACGAAAGTCGTCGAAATTATTTTGTATTACTTTTGCATTGTACTGTAATTTTCCAAATTCGTGGATGTTGCCGTTTCACTAACTGTGGTGAAAAATCTGATTACCTTGATCCCTTTACATCTTGCTTCAGTGCCATTATTTAATAGAGCCTTTCTGTGTCTCCTTAAAACGGACCTTGCCGCCCATGCATCCGCTGAACCAAATACTGAAGTACCACTGTCGAGAGGTGATTGTGCCCAACACGTTTGGAACTCCCGCATTGGTGCACGAAAATAAGTTCATGGACCTACTTTTTGCATATGGAAACGAAGGCGCATCAAGACTTCTTCGAGAAGCACATCCATCTTCCACGTGGGAAACGACAGATTTCAGAGGCAACATCAAGGTAAAATTAATATGGAGAGGTGGTGGGGCCGAGTGGTTTAGGGCTCTGGACTTGAAATCTGGATGTCCCTGGTTCAAATCCTCCATCCTGCCACTTGTTCCTAGTAGTCCCGAGTTCAACTCCTGGAGAGTCCTCGGTCCTGCTATATAATAGTCAACTGGCCTCCCACTTGTTTGTTGATTTATGGTGTTCACAATTAGCACATCAGTGCTAAATCCACTGAACTTCAATTAGGTCGTTTATTTTATTTTTACAACTCGCCTCCCAAAACTACTATAAAACAAAGAGCACTGATCTAGAATGCACCTTTAATTTGTTGCGAAACAAGACAGTGATTTATTTAACAAATTATTGCTGTTACTGACCAATTTTCACATTACTGTCAATGGACCTTTCTCCAAAATGGCTGCCGCAAATTCATATTAAGCCGAGCGAAAAATCAATACCAGCATCTGAAAGACCACCTCTTGTTTGGTAATCGTACAAAGGTTTTGTTAGGTTAGGTTCTACCTGAGTCGAGAAAACGGAAATTGAAAACTGGAAAATTTAGAGACGTTTGTATGACGTATACCCCCAGTCATATACAAACGTCTCTAAATTTTCCAGTTTTCAACTTCCATTTTCTAGACTCAGGTAGAACCTGGGCTCGATAAATTGAGCCTACTAGATACTGGTATTGATTTTCCGCTCAGTTTAATTTTAATCATTCTGAATTTGCGGCGGCCATTTTGGAGAAAGGTCTATACTCTTCAGCACTAACCATAATGATATGTTTCCTTTGTCTCTTCTCCAGCTTCCGTGAAAAAAACGACTGTCTGTCTTTCTCTCCGTGTTTGTCTGTCTGTCTGTCTGTCTGTCTGTCTGTCTGTCTGTCTGTTTGTCTGTACTCTGTTTAATTTTCATTCTTTCCATATCAAACTTTTGCGTTTCTTTTACTTTACAAGAAACGCGGACTGGCTGACAAAAGACTCCTGCCATACTTTCCTTACCGAGATGATGGTATAAGAATCTTAAAAGTCATCGAACGCATGGTGAAGACTTACGTGAAACTTGTAAGTGAAACAAACATCAATATTTTTCTTCGTCTTAAATTAGCATAAACTGAACATGGTAGAAACGACGAAGACGATAATAAACGTGTGTTTGAATGTTTTTATCACTTCATCGTCATCTACTATTTCGGACTCTTATCTGTCATCAGCTTTTACAAAACAAGGCCAAACTACGGGTATTAAATTCTTAGCAGAAACTTCATCGGGACGGCGAAAAGGTGGCCGGGGGAGGTGGATTATAGGGGTTTTATTTACAGTATTTCCAAAACAAATACGGCTATCAGGTTCATAAGGAAATGTATGGAGCGAAAATTATATTTGAGGACCTTTGAATTGAACATTGATTAATTTCTAGCGTACCTGGATATTAGCTCTCCTGTCGCTCTCTTCGCCCTTCTATTTTCTCTGGGAAATTGTTGAAGTAGCAATCTTCCATCGTATAGCTGGCCACGGTTCGGGTCCGATTGATCGATTGATCATTACTCAGATCAAAGTTGTCATCGTGCACGTGTCACATACACACAGACTAGAAGTGAGGGAGTAAAAACACGATTAACAGCGTCGATTTTGACGATGAAAACATACCCTTCAAAGTCAAATAAATAGTCAGAAATCGTAATACTATATTTCCTCCCCGGGGGAAGACCCCCCTGTGACAGTGGCGGTGATGTTCGTCGAAAAATTTAAATTAAACCCCAGCTAAAGGAAACCTGGACGTGGCTCAAACTTTTATTTGACCCCTAAAATACCGTAAAAGCTCTATTAAGCCCCCGGGGGGCTTATTTAATTTCAGGCCTCAAGAAGGGGGGGGGGGGGGGCTTATTAGAGAGGGGGGCTTATTTCAAATCATAAATTTTCAAAGGAAACGTCATTTATACCCTAACTCGACGATAGTTTCTGGAAATTAAAGACTACGTTTCAATACAAAGTGACTAAAACGCCAGAAAATATTGTTGAAAAGTCATTTACATCAGCCGCACGGAAGGAGGGGGGGGCTTAATAGAGAGGGGGGGGCTTATTACAAAATCTGACTTCCAAAGGGGCCGGGCTTAATAGAGCTTTTACGGTATACCAGATTTCATGATTGGTGTACACCAGCAACACAGTATGACGACGTTTTTGATATTCGCGTCACTAAACGATGCCTTTTGTCTAAAATTATTGACGTTCTGTCCTATCCGTAATATACACCCCTAAAAGAGACGACTAACATCCCCGCCCCTTTCACATGGGAGTCCCCCCTCCCTCACCCCACCGGGATTTCCTCCTTCGCCGCTCGATGATTCAACGTCGTATAGTTTCCCTCTTTTATATTTCTTGTGGAACGTGTCGTAAAAAATGATGGACGAAAGATAATTGAGTTATGAATAGCTAGTGCACGCTCAGTTGGCCGCCATATTGGTCCCGATTGGTTGATTCGGAATTTGTGAACGGTACTCTTGGTTTATTCAATATACCGTCGAGTTCTTCTATCGCGTTAGTGACACTTGTTTTATAAAGATAAGGCAATAATTGTATCGTGACTTTGTAACTGTGTGTTACATAATCTAAAAAACCCAAACCGGCCAATTTTTTACACTAGTACGTATACAATGTACACAAGACAATTGTCGCTACCGCAGTCGAATTTATATTGTCATAGTTTTAATATTCAAGGCGATGAAATGTTATTTTGTTTAGGTATTATAAACAGGATAAAGACGTGGAGGACGATGTGGAAATTCAGGCGTACCTCAATGAAGTTTCACTAAGCGGAACTGGAGAAAACGGCGGCATTGGAAGAGTAACAATCGATAGAATATCCTACAGTCTGTAGTATTTTAATGGATACCCTCCGACTTTCAGAAGACCTGACATATAACTCGCGTCCTCAGTGTTATTTTGCTTGAGTCACGTGCAGTGCCGAAGAGTCGATTCGGTTTAAAGCTAGCACTGAGTCCTACCTCTGACACCATGTTCAATCATTGTCATTTTTTAGAGTTTTGTTTTTGTTTTTGTTTACATATTTTTAGATTTTCAAATTAGCCTGTTCATGTACGTGACTTCACTGCTTTCTTTTCAACAGATTCAAGGTTTACCAGCAAGTATTAATACGAAGGCGGAGCTCTGTGAGATTGTGAGCCGCATTATCTCACACCTGACGGTTCAGCACGCCTCGGTAAACTACGAGCTCTCAGACTACGCTGAGTACATTCCCAACATGCCAACTAAACTGTACGATGACACTAGGGTGGAAGAAGGGGAATTCTCGGTTTACCGGCTGCCAAACAGGATCACCTCTGCTGTACGTTCACGTATAGTATTTTAATTCTTTTATAGGTTAAAGGGAGACAGTTGGGAGGGGTATTTGAAGGTAGACAATTAGGCATACCAGATCTTGGGCATGATCGCAGACCCCGGGCGAGCGACAACTACAGTGAACCGTCTCGCTAAGGCGGACATCCTCGGGACCAGCTCTAGCTGTACTATCCACCTGCAAACAAACAAACAAACAAACAAACAAACAAACAAACAAACAAACAAACAAACAAACTAGTGAACTGGCCAGAAACAGTCAGCCAACCATGTCCGACTTTGAATTCTATCTCGATGAACCACTAAATTCTCATAACTAATATGCATGGCAATTTGTAGAGAGAACTAAGGGCCTCCACAGACTAGAGAGATAGTTGTCTACAACTATTTAGTTGTCGATCATAAAAAGTTGTCGATAACAAAAAAGCCAGTGTGTGAAGCTAGTTGTCGATAACTAAGGGCCCTTAGTTATCGACAACTAGCTTCACACATATCATAACATATAATATGCTAATATTTCAATTTAAGCTCGGGAATTGAGAAACAAACATACTATAGCAAAGCAAATTTCCACTGAGGAGTATAAAAGGCATTTTTCTTAATGATGCCAACTGAACATTATTCCGTAATTACATTGACACTGTGTGAGTAAGTAGTAGTATCACGATCCACTTAAAGCTTACGAGTGAGACGACATTTGCGGTAATGTCGTTTCAAATGCGGGTCGGTGATTGGTCCTGAAGCCAGATTGGCATCGGGGGCCACTGCGTTTTCAGGTTCTTGACGTACGCATCAAAATTCAAAAGTTTTTTTCGGATGACTCGTCGGCAATCTTTCATCTCTTGTCTTTTGCTCAGTTATGGAATGCTTTATTCGCCGGTACAACTTGCTTAATCTAAACGTTAGCGTAAGGGGAGTACTAAAGATCATTCCTTTCTTGTATGAGTTTGTTTACCGTTTTCAATAGGCCAATTTCGATATATTAAAATTCTAACTTGGCTACGAGGCTTAGGGGAATAAAACAAAAGAAATGATTTATTCATCCCTCAACCTCGATGTGATTTCTTTTCGATTTCTTTTGTTTTATCCCCCTAAGCCTCGGAGCCAAGTTAGAATTTTAATATATCGAAATTGGTCTATTCCTTTCGCGATGTGCGCGCACTAAGTTGTAAAATCACGTAAGATGTTTTTGAACAACTTTTTCGGTGAAAAATTGGATTATTTTCCCATTTCATTGCTGTTTGGTACTTTTGAAAACTTCATGGGACATGATTCTGAATTGCTTTTGTTTACATAAGCAATTTACCAGCGAAAAAAGTCTGACTTTCTTCGAAACCAAAATTACTTCCGCGTTCAAGTATTCGTGTACAACACGTTGCGTATAAAATGAATATGTGATCATCGCAGTTGTGAATGCAATTTAGCAATTGCAATTTTTAAGCCAGAAAAAAATTCTGGCTTCAACGGGATTTGAACCCATGACCTCCGCGTTACTAGTTGCGTTGCTCTACCAACTGAGCTATGATCACATATTCATTTCATTCTATTTCCGCAGTTCATATATATATGATTTCATTCATATATTCATCATCACGTTGCGTATAGTAGTAGGAATTTATATTTCAATCAACAACAACAACAACAACAAAAACAACTACTGATCTCATCGAATTTAGTTTATAATATTACTGGTGTAAAGTGACTTCAATGACTTGACTTCACACTCTCTATCCGCAGTTTATTATATGACATCATTCGTATGAATCACTTATCCATACTTGTAAGGTTCAATGAGTTGCTTTGTTTTAAATTTTCAGATCGAGGCTAGCTTCAGTAATTCCCTGGCAACCTTCCGTTTCGATACGTTGTTTGATTACGGCAACGAGCTTCAGGACACCAAGGCTGCGATCATCGTCAATAGTTACTATCGCTACTTAATGGATGTCGTTCAGCCTCGTATGCAAGAATTGAACCAGAAGCGAAAGGACAGTGGTCATCTGACCTATCCATATCTTATTCCACAATGGCTGCCAAATGGTATTCAGACCTAGGAACTCTTAGTTACCTTAGATCGGCGTATGCGCTACGATCATCCGTAACCTACGATTCCACGTCTTTATCCTGTTTATAATACCTAAACAAAATAACATTTCATTGCCTTGAAGGCAAATTAAACAATTTGTTATGTGTGAATTAAAACTTTTATTGTCGTCATTTGAAGGTCGCCTAATTATAGATTGGTTTTGATACTGTTGTTTACACAACCATGCTCTGCTGTACTTGCCTGTACTGACTTCCGCACTCAAAAGATTTGTCCGACATGTTGGAAGGGGGGGAGGGGGGGGGGGAGGGGGGGGGGTGGGGGGTGGTGTGCTGCATCCCTTTTACAGTTTTCACAATAGCCCATTAAAATATTGGATGAATCCGCCGTTAGGTGCGTCTGTTCGAGATATTTTGAAAGGCCCTTTTAAACACCTAAATGACAGTTTTCCCTACCTTTTTCTATACTTCAACTCGTGAAATCCCTACCCTTTCATATAACTCGAGCCTAAAAATGGACCCCTTTCGGGCGGAGCCTCCCCGTATATAGTCCATTATAGGAGTACCCCCCCCGTGGTTGGAAGGCGCTGCCGAGTTGAGAGGACTTTTAGGACATTTCGATGCTTTTATTTTTAACTTGTTGACAATTTGTCGAATAATAAAACAATTATCCTGCACAATATTGCGGAATATTGTCTGCTTCGTCGATAATATCAGGCGATATTCGACGCGATATTGCTGGAAAATTGTTACATGTTACGAAAGAAAAAGAAATATAACGATATAAATGACGCGGTATCGATATTAATGATATAACCGTATTATACGTTTGTGTTGGAGTAAGAATTACAACCTATCATGCTGATCAGTTATTAGCCTTTGTTAGCTGGATCTTCACAAAATTAAATTCGACACATCCAAATGTTTTTTTTTTTCGAACGCGTAGAGTTGTTCTTATCTCTTATATATAGGATCTGTTCATCAAGAAACACTTGAAGTATTAAGCCATGATAAAACGCAGATGCTAATCTGAAAAATCCAGAAAAGCGTCGCAATGTAAGCACGTAAAGATTTTGGTTATTTGGGGGAAGGAGTCGATACAGTCACGTTTCGCAGATTTTTGAGTCCTTTTTAGGCAGATCTAGAGTTGTAATTAAATTAGATAACATTAAATCACACCTTGTAGCTTTTATTTCCCCTAGTTCTTCAATGAGTATTTGATATTTATATTAGGGACCTTTAGATCGGAGTACGAGTACGAGATTGACTACGAGTACGACATACGAATTTCAAATCAGTCACGTTCCCAGAGTCCTCGCTCTTTACTGTTGCAGACCAGTAGACAATGAGGCTCTAGGAACAATATTGGGATCAATTTACTATTCTGGGAAACCGTAGTCGAGTTCGATAATTCGACCTCTAGTAGTAACATGTCTTCGATATGATATCGTACTCGATTAACCGTGCTCGAATTGTTTATTTATACGTACTCGAATACTAATCGAACTTGGGATTCAGTTCGAGTTCGATTTTGGTTTTCGAGGGTTTCTCATCAACCGAGGGAGGGGGGGGGGGGGGGGGGAGGGGGGGGGGGGAGGCGTGAGGGGTTGGGAAAATATCAAAGAGAAGTTTTTGAAAAGCTTTTGCAAAATGATATCTTGCAAACTAATAGAAAAATACTAAAATAAATTAATTTCAGAAAACGGCCGAGCCCCACCACCCGAAAAAGGGTCTGTCTAAAATTGTAAAAACCTTAGATACTTGAATATACGTTGACCATCCTTAATTATTATTAATAATAGATTCTATATAGATTCTGACTGGGGTAAATTTTTAAAGACTGTTATTTATTTTAGTCATTTTCACCCCAAAGAACAGGAACAATACTGAGTAAAGGTCGCTATTATTTAACTCCGACCGACAAATAAGAGTAACATCTTATGACAAATAAACTATCATGAGCAATTAACAGCCCTTTTCACGGTTAACCTGAAATATTTACATAACAATACAGCTAAACATAGAAGCGAGGCAATTTCGGGCACAAGCCGTAAAACATCGTGATTTTCTTGAGCTCCTTAGGGCCTCCACAGACTAGAGAGATAGTTGTCGACAACTATGTAGTTGTCGATCATAAAAAGTTGTCGATGACAAAAAAGCCAGTGTGTGAAGCTAGTTATCGATAACTATCCTCACACACTGGCTTTTTTGTTATCGACAACTTTTTATGATCGACAACTAAAGAGTTATCGATAACAATTGGCCTAGTCTGTGGAGGCCCTTAAACTATGTTAGCATAAAAATAGTTTTAAAACAAAGAAGAACTAAACATGCAACTATTTTAGTTCAATTTTGCCGTAAAGATCGTAATCCGATCTCCCTGTTGCTTATGCGTGTCTACTCTTTATTAATAGAGAAAAGTCGTTTTACATTTTTTCTAAAAACAACGTAAACTAAAATAATTGTAGTTCTTCTACATTTTAAAACTGTTTTTATACTAAAATAGTTGAAGGAGTTTAAGAAAAACACGATGTTTTGCAGCTTGTGCCCGAAATTGCCCCGCTTCTATGTTCAAGTGTATTGTTATGCAAATATCGCAAGTTAACCGTGACAAGGGCTATTAATTGGTGCTTTTCATCTGTCGTTATCAAAATCCCAAAACATAATCTGAACTGTTATTCTTTTCACATTTTCTAAACTTAAAAAAAAACATTAATATCCATGCACATTTTGGTGTCGATTCAGTACTTCGTTTCGGAAATAAAGCATTTTGAAATGTGTGATGTTCCAGATGAACGACGGTTTCTGAATTGTCACAAAAATGGATATTGTTATGTCATTTTTAAATTTCAAGACGTGACGACAATAATTTAGAACTGATATCTAAAGAGCTTGAAGCGATATTGACGGTAGAGTCTACTTTACTTCTTGTTCATTTTTACGGCCGCCATATTGGAGGCCCAAAGAAGGACACCAACATGGCGGCTGCATGCTACATATTGTAATTTTCTCAAAATTATTTTCGTAATAACTCAATTATGAAAAACGCTAAAAAAGCTATAATTATAATTAATTTTATATATATAATTTTATAATTAATATTAATTATATAAAGAGTTTTTGTAACGTTGATGGAAACCACCAATTCGTTTATTCTTCTGATATAACGAAAGAAAACGAAATAGAAAGCTGTACCTTTATTAATGATGTAAACTTATTCTCACTTTGTGGAAAACGTTTGAGTAAATATTACATGTACAGCCTATCATGATGATATTATTAGCTGGATATTCACAAAGTTTTAAAATTCGACCAATAATTGAACTAGACACACCCAAATGTTATTTTGTTGGCTGCTCGATCGATCTTTATAGTTATATATTGCCACTTCAGTTCAAATAATTGTAGTCTCCAGTCATTCATTAAACACACCCGGTATCATGATTAAGTAAATGCAGTACCGAGTTTTATTTTGCTAAACAATTCAAGCAGCGCTGCCGATTCATTGCGGCTAAATCGGTCGGTGGCTTTTAAAAGGTGCCCTTGAATAAAAGTATACAAGGAATCAATTGTAGTTAAAAAAGTAAAAGCTTCATAGACTTGTTCTTATCTCGTATATATCAGACATCATTGAGAGATGTTGGAATTTTTATCACAATTAAAAATCAGGATATTTTCATCAGGAAACACTTGAAGTACTAAGAGAAAAATTCAGACGCTAATCTGCAAAATCGAGAAAGCGTCGCAACTAAGCACGCAAGGATTTTTCTTCTTTGAGGAGGAAAGTCAATACATGCTCGTTTCGCAGCTTATCGAATCCTTTTTAGGCAGATTTTAGCGTTATTAATTTACAACTAAATTCAAGTGATCGTTAAATAAAGTAAGTCTAATGAATTCCAATTAAGCGGGTATTGCATTTTATGGATGTTGAATAATATTGTAAGCGCCGAATTAAGCTTATCTTCAGCAGTTCAACGCCAAAATTTACACACTATATCTAATCTCTTACAGTAAAACCGAAGTAAATACTGTGGTATATCACAATAAAATGAGCACTGACGTTCATTATGCTATGATTGTAGCTTTATTAGTCCAAACTGATGTAATTGTGGGTTTGTTTAATATTGCTCTTACGAGCTATGGCGTCCGACTTCAATCAATGTTTCGTGCATTTACTTTGTCGGTATCTTCCAGACAGTACAACCTCTGAAATGTCAAGGACGTTAAATGAACTTTTCTATCTATATTAAGAGCGACTTCCTGTAAAAGTCGACCAAACGGTGGCACAAGTCAAAAAATCGAATTCGCTCATATTTTGCTCATAGATAGGCCCTAGTCAGAAACTAAACGGACTGTAGTTAGTTTTTGAAAATACAGCTTTTTTCGGTAAAAATATGCGAAAAACCATTTTGCCCCGATTGGGCCCAAAATCGACTTCCGGTTTGACAGAATTTTCGGGAAATTTGATCGCTTCGCGCACCATACTACAGCTATTTTTGAATCTTTAAATAGCATTTGTATCCTGTCTAGGTCTTCATTGTTCGATTTAATGAAAAATAAAATAAATCTAACTTAGTTTTGAGCCCGAAACAAGATCAAAATCATAGGCTAAATTTGCGAACTTGTTGCAAGCTAATTTATGCAGAGAAAACATTGACCATTTTATCTATGTGCGATAACTTAAAATTTCGTAAAAACATTTTCTGTGGGTTAATTATACGTTCAACTGATAGGATATGTACAAAAATATCTGGGTAAATGATTTTAAGTGGCCCGCTTTGGCCCTTGTTTATCACTTATTTTGCCGAAAATATGCCGTTTCATGTGTAAACAATGGCGTGACAGGGCCAGTCGCAATCTGAATACTCGATAATAATCACTTTAACATAGCTATAGGGAAACGCATAAATATAGCTGATCATTAAATCGGAACCTAAAGAACATCTCTTATTGACTTTTTTTATTCTACTATTAGTATATTTGCATTTTGAAACCACAAGTTCGTTTTATGACCTAAACTATGCCGGTTTGTTTCTCTTCAAACTTTGTTCATTCTTCAAACACTATAACTGTATCGCCCTCTTGGTAAACTAGAACTTTCAGGTAAAGATCAAATGAGTAAATTATGTTCTTGAATTATTGACCATTATTCTCCCTGCAGCATGTTCGACATAGCTAGAGCATTGCGTGACTCTGTTTATAGCGTGCGACGGGAATAATATATATTTTTTAATGTTCAAATAGCTAAGTTTATTACTTTTGCTGATTACCACTAATTAGAATGGTTGAGAAGTACAACTAACCAGTTCTCAATGGTTTATTTAATTTTAAATGAGTGATAAATTAATATATGGAGAAATGCTCTCTGCTGGTACGGCCAGTGGTATATACAATATGCTCAGCCTCGGCAAGAAAACAATGACGAAAGAAGATTAACGAAAATGACGGCGAAAATTATTTTGTGTTTCAATAATACTACATGTATACAAAATGATTAAAATAGCACTTTCGTTGTTTGCTGAATCCAGTGCTATTTTAATTATTTATTTTTTATCAGCTTCTCATAACATTGGGCATCTCTGGTTCCGCTGCTGCTGGTTTTCGTTTTCATAGCGACAGGGCCATGGGCTTGGGAGTCCAAAATATTCCAGTAACTATATAGAGGGTCCTGATGGATTCTTAGTTACAAATTAGAATTTGGGAAATCCTCAGTTATCAGTTGAAATTTTAGCCGTTTCTCAGCTATCAGTTTTAACCGATCGAGCCTCGACATTCTTCGGAAGACCTCGTATAATCCTTGGAAATCTTACGTTGATTTTCGGCAATCTCTGAAAGACTGTATTATTTATCCCCAAAAGCTCAGTAAGATGTTTCAGATTAGGTGCGAAATACTTCGCTGCTTCGCAGTTCACACATGTGTCGTGTTGTAAGACTACTGAACTGGAGACATCGTGACGCATCTCAGACGTGCAAAATTTGCACTCTGGGATGCTAAAATGTTCAGTAACTGTTCACTCATTTCTCAGGATCAGTTTGATTTGACAACTGTTTGATGTTGCCATGACAACCGCGTGTTTTAACACGCAGATTTATCGGCCCAATTATTGAATTTTTAAATGACATTTCATTTACCGATTTACTGGCTTGTTTCTGACGTCACGAGAAAAGAAAACCTGAAATAGAAGATGGTGTACTTCATGACGTACGTATATTAAACGTAGACGTCATAATAAACAGCAAAACCACGCACCTTATGCTGTAAAGCAAGCTATAGGCTCTCTACTAAAGGCATAAGGCTTTCAAGGAGTCTTATGGGATTCAATCAACTCTCCTCCCCCTGTACAGTCATGGGTGTATAATTTGGGTTAGGGTAGGATGTAACGTTCGAGGGTTGGAATATTTCGCAACTCTCATTTCGTGGGACACTTGAGACGGGGTCAAGCCTCTTTCCAGTTTGTTTTTGTTCATTCCAGTAGGTGATCCTTTTGAATCAAATTGAACCTTGTTTTCCGAACGAAAGAACTCTTGAGAGCCCAACCCGCATGGACAAAGGAGGAAATGTAACATCGTAGCTGGTTTTCGTTCTCAAGTATTCCACGTCACATTTTCATGCACATATATATAGCCATATTTCTCTCAGTGTATCTCATGTTCCAGGGCACGTCAACTGGTGCTTACCACACGGTGTTGCTCAAGACTGAAATACCTTCAAATATTAAGCATTGAAAAAATGTTGTAAATATACATTTGCAAAAACATAAGTTTGTTTATTTTCCCAAGTAAAAGGGTTAAAAGGGTCAGACTACATTGCCTACCGTACAATACTGTAAAAAGTTTTTTGGAAACTGAAAAATCTGGTCCCCTCGGGCGACGGTAAACGGAACAAAGGGCTGGCCTGAACAGAGCTCTCCCCAGGCAGTGATGTTGCGCTTAGCTTATTCAGTGATAAACATCAACTTGTTCAATTATTCCCTTGTTTCTGCCTCGAGCGTGAGTGCGCAAAACCGCAACGATAACATACACCATCCGTTGCATTTAGTCGGTAAAGAGCAGAAAAGATGCGTGGTGCAACCGCGCCCGACTAAAGAGCGACGACTGGGACGAGGCAGATGACTGCACGAAGATTGGTCAAGGTATTGAGATGAATCGGAAACGTGCACAATTGAAAATGAAAACGTCTATGGTTTTATTAATAATTGAGCTAAAAAGTAGTATCTAGTAGTACGGATATTTTGTGAGTTGCCGTTCCAGGGGGTTGTTGTTATTGTCATACCTCTCTGTTAGAGTTATCCCGATAGCATTTAGGGTATTGGGTAGTAAGTGGTTTTGTTTTAGAATTGATGCATCTTAGGAGTGAAACTGAATTCGAGTCACACCCATATAGCGTGATTCTGTTATCCTTGAGGGGTTCCTTTCAAAGGAAATTACCCACCGTCACCCACCGATGTCACTATGATACGAGAGAGTCCCGGCCCCCAGGTTACGGTATACGAGCAATGAGCGAAATATATTTATTACTGCAGGAGTTTCCTTCAGATACAAACAATCCCGACTTGTTATGCTTAACAATTAACTGGGAATGTATTCCCTTTAGAACCCGCTCGACGAGATTTAACTTAAAATTACAGTCTGCACTGCGACTTGGTGATCAACATCGTGTACTGGTCACGCAACGGTTTCCAAGTCTCACTCCAACTGCCTTCAAAACGGGTGAACAAAAACTATCTCGGATTGCTCTTATTTTTTAAAGAGTTCACAACTAGGTAGTTTATATTTATAGCCTTGGCTTGTTTTGAGGCTACTTGGACGGAATTCTCAAAATAACTCATGCTATTTTTAAATAGGTTGTTCAATCGCAATCGGGTACGAACAAATAAAACTGCTAAAAGCGATGCCATAAATTATAATTAAACGAACAAATAAAACAAAAATGGTTCCATTATGTTTTTCATTACCTTTATCTAGATATCTTCCTGTGATTAATTGGAAATCACTTTTTTATCAGAGCGAGTCCCCGGTGAATAGCCCTGTCACGCCATTGTTTACACATGAAACGGCATATTTTCGGCAAAATAAGTGATAAACACGGGTCAAAGCGGGCCACTTAAAATCATTTACCCAGATATTTTTCTATATATCCTATCAGATGAACGTATAGTTAACCCATAGAAAACGTTTTTACGAAATTTTAAGTTATCGCACATAGATAAAATGGTCAATGTTTTATCTGCATAAATTAGCTTGCAACAAGTTCGCAAATTTAGCCTATGATTTTGATCTTGTTTCGGGCTCAAAACTAAGTTAGATTTATTTTTCATTCAATCGAACAATGAAGACCTAGACAGTATATAAATGTTATTTAAAGATTCGAAAATAGCTGTAGTATGGTGCGCGAAGCGATCAAATTTCCCGAAAATTCTGTCAAACCGGAAGTCGATTTTGGGCCCAATCGGGGCAAAATGGTTTTTCGCATATTTTTACCGAAAAAAGCTGTATTTTCAAAAACTAACTACAGTCCGTTTAGTTTCTTACTAGGGCCTATCTATGAGCAAAATATGAGCGAATTTGATTTTTTGACTTGTGCCGCCGAAAGCCGATTTTAGTCGATTTTTACAGAAAGTCGCTCTTAATACTTTTACAACGCTCGACAATGCAAGCAAGCGTGAAAGCACGAAAAATAGAACTGTTTTAATTTCTATACGCTACCGGATCAACGTGAGCAAATCACTACACTGTCTTCATTTATTAGCATTTAATACGAACTCAGTTCAGAGACATTCGGTGTTTCTTTATCGAGTGAAGCTAGTTCGTTAGCGGCGAATATGAATTGTTACATTCTTTCTTATCACTTCCAACATTAGAGTCAAGTACGCAGTTCAAATTTGACCGAAATAATGAATTACATTAACCTTATTCAGACTGGGGGGTGGGTGTGAGAGGAATCCGCCCGTTTGGACTTTAACCGTTTTTAACTTTTTTTAATAATAAAGAAAAAGCTTTAATCTGGAAATAATTTGGTATGACATGTCATTTTTCACGGGACTTGCTGTTATCATGGCAACCACAGGCATGTTTTTCCAAATTTGGAATTGTCCTGATTTTTAATGGCAAAAAGCTTTATTGTAATAACTGTTACCTTTGTTATATTAGATCATATTAACATTCTTTTACTGGTTTTGATTACTTTTGAGTCAATTTTGGTGGTTTTTCGACGTATTGGAAAAATCAAGAAATCCAAAATGGCCGCCATTTCCAAGATGGCGGCTGTTCAGAAATCTAGTCAAATGACGTCATCATCTGATGTTGCATGCCTTAAAGGAAACATTTTTGGACGTACGATATACCCTCCAAGATTCATTGTCGTAGCTTTAATACTCTTGGGGTAACGGAGGGGGAACGGAATTCGCCCCCCGGTCTGAAAAGACAAAAAAAAAGCACGTTGTGAATAGGGTTAAATGACACCGCATTAAGGATATCGACCATTTATTTTGCACGATCGTTTTTTGTTATTGTTTTGAATAATTAAGGAGGAAAAATGCTCTATATAAGGTACCTGCAAACAAAGCAGGTTGGTCGACGTCCTGAAGCCACTCACTCACGGACGCTACAGAAAGGTCACTCTACGATTCCTCTCCATCAGCTAAAATGAAACTTTTGTTTATCCTGGTTTCATTAATCGGAGGCTTAATAACGGCTCCAAGGTATGGTAAAAATATTTTTTCTTTTTCAGCCGTTTGGAAATTTTTTAGAGATCAACAGTGCAATCATACATAATTGCCACCAAACTTCAGTAAATGCATTCATTTGTTACTTGTACACCAACCCACTTTGCTATAGGTGACGATGTCTGTTATGTCCAGAAGGAAACGCCAGCTTATTTGTTTCTTTTTCTCTTTATCAAAAACAATATTATTATAAACAAAATTCGAGTTTGAGACGACATTACGGCTTTATAATGACGGCTAGTTGGGAGAAAATATATTCCGTATTGGGCGGAGTCGCGAAGCGACGGAGCCCAATACGGAATATATTTTCTCCCAACTAGCCGTCATTATAAAGCCGTAATGTCGTCTCAAAATCGAATTTAATTTTGTATCGCGATTCAAACATTTTTGGACAAATTAAAAGGAAAATTAAGATCAGTTGTTGTTGATTGAAATAGAAATTCCCACTATACGCGACGTAATGTACACGAATACTTGAACGCGAAAGCATTTTATCGTCTCGAAGAAAGTCGTACTTTTTTCGCCGGCAAATTGCTTATGGAAACAAAATAAATTCAGAATTATGTCCGACAAAGTTTTCTAAAGTACCAAACAGCAATGAAATGGGAAAATAATCCAATTTTGCACCGAAAAAGTTGATTTTACAACTTAGCGCGTGGACATCGCGAAAGCAAGTGAAAACGGTAAACAAACTCTTACAATAAATAAATGACGTTTAATACTCACCATACGCTAACTTTTAGATTGAGCAAGTTGTACCGGCGAATAAAGCACTCCATAAATGAGCAAATGACAAGATATAAACGATTGCCGACGAGTTCATCGAAGGAAACTTTTGAATTTTGATGCGTACGTGAGGAACCCAATTCAGTGCCCCGGTGCCAATCTGTATCTTCAGAACCAATCACCGGCACGCATTTGAGACGACATTACCGCAAAATAATGTCGTCTCACTCGTAAGCAAAACTATTAGTCCAAGAATATGGTGAAATAATTGCTCATCTTGGGGTATAAGCATGAAACTTGGCACAGTGGTAGAGCTCCCCATACTACATAAAATTGGATGTAGAGGCACTCGCCAAAATGTGTACTTCCATGTTTTCAGCTATGGCATAAATTATCTTTGGAATCCGAAGCTTAGAATTGCTTTACTTAACACTTACTTAACACTTACTTAACTCGAGAAATTTAGAAAACACTCGCCTGCGGCTCGTGTTTTCTAAATTTCTCTCGTGTTCTCAAATTCCCGTCGTGTTTTATGACAGTATAATACATGGTTTTGGCTTCTTTATGTGCTTTAAAATATAGATTTAACGCGCGCGAAACGATAAAACACGGCTTTTGTATGATTTATACTCTGATAAAACATGGTTTTTTAACCAATCAGAGCGCGCGCATTTTCCAGTCTATGTTTTAAACTGTTATATAACTACGAATTTATGTGTAAAATGTTGAAAAGGATATAAAGGACACTTGTATCTTGAGGTTGAACTACTTGTCAATTTCATGCAAATGCATAGACCTGTAAGTGATGTATTTGCATAGATAATTATAATTTTGAGTCTTAGCATTATATGTAATATCTCTGAACAGTTCAAAACGGGTAAGAGACTTTCTAACATTCATATCACAGGAGGAGCTACTTCGAACATTCACGGGGAAGTGTGTAAGGGTGTTTAAGCCTGAGTCAGCACGAAAACGAGGCTAAAAACAATATCTTGATTTTAATACCATTTCGAGACCGAAAATATTATTTTCTCGAGACACGTTGGCTGTGTCTATGACTTGAACATTTTAAGACCACCAATACTTCTAAGGATCTACCATGGCCGGCCTATATCACGTGATACTGAATTTTGAGAAATTTTGAGGCACCCCCTCGGCATGGCGCCATGTACCGAGGCCCCTCATCCTTTGGGTTTATCTGGTCAGTGGGTTTTATCCGAGCCTTGCTGTACATTCCCTGCTCATTATTGCCCATCAACTTTGCCTGACGTTGTGTTTTATTGCGCGTTAACCTTAGGTACCAGAATTCGCACTGAAAAACGCATTTTTGGGTCACAGAACCCGTTTTCTTGGTGCTGTCACCCGAAATTTGGCTAACCTTTGCTAAAAATGCCATTTGGAGAACTAGGGAAGATGTTAAAAAACGTTTTGGGTGCAAAACTGTACAATTTTATCTTTGGCTACAGTGCATATGCATATCCCAAAAAAAAAAGACTTAAAAAAAAAAAATTCCCTTCTGATTTTTTTCTTCTCTCTTTTCCTTTCCTTTTACTCCCCCTTTCTTTTCTTGCTATCTTCGGCGCTTGATACACCTCCTATCAGCTGGAAAGGTTTTTACCTAGCCTTTTAAGGGAGCTGAAAAATGAACCTGGAAGTATGTTCCAGTATGTGAGAACCAAATTTGCCACTGATTTTTCAACACAAATTGAACAGGTTTTTCCAGCATAACTCTGGAAGAATTTGTTAGATTTCCAAAATTGATGCACGGTTACAAAGATCCATCTTGTCACCTGTTAATTGATGACGTCACAATGGCTTTGATGTGTAAGACTCCAGTACAATGGCTGTGCATTTGCGTTTTACATATTGATACATTTCTTAGCCGTTCTCTGCAAAAACAACAACGTCAAATGACCAAATTCACCTTATTATGGACAGAACAACTGGCTAGTGACGTCAAAATCGTATAACTAAAAAAGGTCCAAAAATTCCCAAAATGAAATTTACACCGCTTTATGCATACGCCGAAAATTACGCTTTTTAGCTGCTTTAGCCGTGCCCGTTCCGAAGTTCAAAAAGGAACTGGGCACTAGTTTACCAATTGTTCAAATTACGTCAGAAAGAAAGATCGCATGAAAATTAGTAAGTTTACCAAGTTTGGTTATGTTACATTGCATAGTAACCAGGCTCTGAGCTGTCAAAGGTCGTCCAAATTCCATACAAACGTCTCTAATTCAGAGATGACGTCCCCCAAATCCATACAAAGTCTCTAATTTTTCTGATTTTTGAAAGCCTTCTCCATGGTTGAAATCCAACGAAACAACCCCAAACTTGGTAAACCGACTAATTTTAATGTAATCTTTCTTGTGATGGGCTCCAATTTTTAATTAAATCTCGTCCCCAGTCTCCATTTGAACTTCGGAACGGGCAATTGGGTCAGTAGACTCACAGTAGTATTAAATGGCTACAAATATAAGGGTTTGTTTGGGGATTGTAAGAGAAAGGAAACCTGCACGTGGTATCCTATCTCTTATAATCTATTTGTAAAATTCCCATACAAACTCTTATATTTTTATCATTACCATACTGCTGACCCAATATACGGTGACCTCTGTACGTACAAGTTGTGTATATTTCGCATTAGTATAATTTTCAGAGGTGAATATGAGCATATTCACCGCGCTGGGCGGTGAATATGGGATTTCAAGGCGTGGCTGCTAAGCTAAGCCACATTTCTTCCACCGGCAAGTAAAGATGGCGACTCGTTTTTGAATGAAATTTTCGTTTATTCTAAAGACATCACTCCAAGTACGGGACATCCAAAGCATTGGGAACTTAGGTAAATAACTACCAAGACGTTTGGACGGAAAATATTTTCAAGATATGATTTTAACGCATTTAAAACTCGTAAACTTGTAAAGGTTTTTGTGTGGCCAACCAAGGTGACCGTGTTTGTGTCGGATGGAGTGACAGTAATTTGCTTCTCTTCAGACCTAAGCTACTTATTTTAGAACGATAACTACAGCTGCTCATGAAATCAGCAATGATCAAACAAAGGTACCTGATGAATAGTGTTCTTTTGTGTATTTTACTGTTTAATTTGACCACAGGCTTACCATCCTCTGTTTGTGTGGTCACAGATATCTACGATATTCAAATTTCTTAGTACAATAGAATTGTTATTGTGAACATTAATCTTCCTAAAATTGGTATTTAGGACTGTCTATATTTAATAAAATAAAGTCAAAATGTTTGGACGTTGTTTAACTTTGCTTTGAAGCGTTTTTTACGGTGATTTGATGCGCGCGAGAGCAGTTTTCTGACTTCAAAGTTTTTACTCGCTTCTAGAATACTAATAATACAACAAGGCATGCAACTTCGAGCAGTTTTGGACCGACAAATTCCGTACCTCCTCTCGAATTTTGCCCTAAAAAGCATTTCTTCGATTCGATTTCAAATTCGAGTACGAAAGGTTCGCGGATTGATCTTGAAAACCCAGCTGGAATATCGAATGAGTTTGGAAATTCGCTATTTTACTATGATCTGTACCACCGGCTGGGACAATTATGCACATTTTTTAAAGAAAACGTGAATACGGCGTCGAAATTGCTACCTATGCCCTCCCCATAACGAGAAACGCGTACCACGACAAACACTTCCTTTGGGTACCCAGTTGAAATACAGTAGTCTCGTTGATCTTAACTTAGGCAATCACGATCAATCAGGTAAAATAAGTCATTCAAGAGGGGGGGGGGGGGGGGGGGGGGGGGGGCTTAACATTTTATTTAAAATACATATTACATTGGCGAATCCATACCTATTTATAAGGTGGGGGCCGAAAAATTTTCCGAAAAATACACAAAAGAACACTACGAAAAAGACATTCATCAGGTACCTTTTGTTAACTTAGTCTTTTTGTCGTCTTGATGGGGACTAGCTCTTGACTAAGTCAACTTGGAAGCGGATCTCTGTTCTCTTGATTTATTAATTACAACCAAGGCGGAATACAAAAGTTGACCTTACTCGGCACAATTCAAAACTCTGCAGTTGAGCTTGGTACTCGCTCTTTTATAGTGAAGGTTAATTACGTCACAAAATACATAATTAATAAGGCAGGAATGCCAATCAACGGCAAAATAATTATATGTGCGCTTGCGCACAAAGACTTTAACAAGCAATGACGAAGGCATTGCGCAGTTTGCAAAAAGTAATGTTTTCCAGAATTTCCATATGAAGTCCAAAGTTTCCCGTCAAAATAAACAGTCGAGTACCAAGCTAACTTTACAATGATCGTTTTTACAAATTGATAACAACTTCAAATCAAGGAATAGTAAAGATATCTACGATTGACCAGATCGCTACTACATAACAACCAAGTATTAAACAAACAGTTGGTCCAACAAATCGTAGCTACGGACGCTAACAAAACTCCACCTCTTGGACGAAACTTGTTTACGAGTTGCGACCAAGTTTCTAGGCCAGATACAATTTCACTATGTACTTACAACAATGCATGAATAGAAAAGGGGGTACAGAAGTGTACACAACTCTTTAGAGGACAGAGTCAATAATTGTATATTCAATGTACACAATTGTACACTGTCCATAAGCCAGATCTGCTAAAAACATTTCCTTACTATCTTTCAAATAAGAGCAATGTTTTGGTTCAATCAGCCCAGGAATCATTGGAGTCAGGGGCGTAATTAAATTAAGTATGGTATCTGTTTAATTAGTCCCGACAGATCAAACAAACAAGGTAATTTGTACTTTAGTACTTTCTAAGTTCCGATAAAGTTTTACAGAATAAAAGTGAACCAGAAATGAATTTACTTATTCGTGTACTGAAAAACCATGTCACGCATACTTGTAATATAACTATTACAAATTTCCAGGGAAGCACTAACATCACACTTTGTTATTCAATTGTACAGTCGAACAATCAACTTGAATCAACATTCAGGTATTATCATATTTTCAACCAAAAACGCAGTACAACTTATATAACCAAAATGTAATAATTTCAGTCCTTTAACACTTTGTTTAATCATTGCTGATTTCATGAGCAGAAGTAGTTATCTTCCTGAAATAAGTAGCTTTAGGTCTGAAGAGAAGCAAATTTCAGTCCCTCCATCCGACACAAACACCGTGGGCCGCCCTTGTTCGCCACGCAACAACCTTTGTTTTTGACGAGTTTTAAATACGTTAAAATCATTTCTTGAAAAGGTTTTCCGCCCAAACGTCTTGGTAGTCATTTACCTAAATTCCCAATGCTTTGAATATCCTGAACTTGGAGTGATGTCTTTAGAATGCCGCAACAAAGGTTGTTCTTGATATTCACCTTAGTAAATTAGACTAAAACAATTATTCGCCGAAGGCGAAGTGAATATTGGTGAATATTTACCGAGACGAAGTCGATGTAAATATTCACCAATATTCACTTCGCCTTCGGCGAATAATTGTTAATTATACAGATTTATCCCGTTTGATAGGCTTATTTTCCTTTTTTTCAGGGTGGCCGTATTTCAACTGGGTACCCAAGGAAACACAGGAATTCAAGCTAATGAATCATATGTGATGATTTATGTGATGATGCAATAGTCCTATTTGAATCATAACAAATCATAATTATGCTGTTATTTTGACACATAAAATCATGTCTCAATCATAGGCATGGTGCAATGTGTACACATTGAATCATCTGTGGAATCATAACCCTGATGTAATGTGTGTACATGAAGTCATCTTTAGAATCATAAGGTGATGTTATGTGTGTACATGACATCATCTTTGGAATCATAACCCTGATGTCATGTGTGCACAAAACATCATCTCTGGAATCATAAGGCGATGTCATGTGTGTACATGACATCATCTTTGGAATCATAACCCTGATGTCATGTGTTCACAAAACATCATCTTTGAATCATAACCCTGATGTCATGTGTGCTCAAAACATCATCTTTGAATCATAACCCTGATGTCATGTGTGCACAAAAAATCATCTTGGAATCATAACCCTGATGTCATGTGTGCAGAAAACATCATCTCTGGAATCATAACCCTGATTCTATGTACGAGATGGATGAGTTTGTACATCCTATGTAATCCTAGCCTATGAATAGGCTCCGCGGTGGGGATGGGGTAAAAAGAAAACTGCGAATCCCTACCGCGGAGCCTATTCATGGACTATTATTGATCGATCACCTTCGTCTTAGCTCATTCTTGTCACAGAACCATTGCACTGAAGAGCGATGACCCCACAAAAAAATTCGCAAAATTGTCGTTCCTTCAAGTTTCCCGGACGAATTAGGCGGGAAAACTCCCAAATTTTGAAAACAGCGCGAAAGATATCTTGGAACCTTCAATGTGCCATACATGAAGACTTTTTTGAAAGGTGACAAGATGGCGTACACAGTGACGTTTCTGGTGATTTTAAGCAGTGAACTTGATCGTCAGCTCGAAAATCAAAGCTAAGAATCGAGGTGAGTGGAAAGCACATGTACTCGAAATGCAACTCAGCTCATAGCTAAACGATATTTAATAATACATTTCATAAAACCTTGCGTAAAAATCAGTGATAGCTGTTTCTAATGTGAATTCCTTTTAATTTTTTTCAGCCAAAATAGTTGCTGGTTATGACATAAACACGAAGCATTTCTTATTGTACTCAACTGAGTTGCTTTTTGTCCTAATTTTGTACAAAATTTGGATTAATTCATGAGTAAATTTGTACTTTAATACTATTAAAAAAACAATAAAAAATTGTGTTTTGGGGGAAAAATGTTTTTGGCCAGCACATTCTCTACCTATTAATGAGAGGTGTAGCTTTCAACACAGTTATCAATACCTGTTGATGAAATAAATAAAAATGTGGTCAATTTTCAATTTTTTGCTCTGACATGAATGAGTTAATATGAGCTTTATATTTAGCATTTAATTTAAGCATATCATATGACCAAATTTTGCTATCTTCCCTCGACGTAGATGTACTCAAGGACAAAATTTTAATAGTGTGCGCATGAGCTGGGCCAGACAGCTTTTTCCAGGCCGGCTCATCTCAACCCGTCAGCTTGCAAAGTTCCCAGGGCCATCTCTGCTTGAATCGCTCCCAGTCGTCATCTTGAAAGCGGAGATGGCCCTGGGGATGAAGTTGATCAGCTCACATTACTATTTCTATATGATTGCATCGACGGGGGTTTACAGTCATACAATTAAGACAATTACACAATTTTTAATAAATTAATTAGTCATAATTTGGTGTATCATTCTATAAAATATGGTATCGGCATCAAGCAAGCTCATAATCAACATTAAATGGTAGTTTTATTGTCTAAATATTTCTCTATGTTAATACAGTTGGGTCAAATCCTGTAAATATCAATTATTTCTTTATATACAAAATAATGAACCAATGCGTAATAATATTGATATCACATGGAAAATCAAATTAATGTAATTTTTATCACCATAATGAACAATACATATTTTAATTAACCTGTATAATTTAGGGACCAGTTGTTTAAAAGCCAGTTGATGCAAACCCTGAAGAAATATTAAAACAGGTTTCTTTTTCACTGTCACTTTTGATTAATAATTTTGGAGCAGTCAAAAACAAATTTTAGGCTGAAAATACAGTAATTTTCAAGATATGTTTTGATCAAGTGTAGATGTGGACTAAAAGATGGCATTATTATAATGCCATCTTTTATTCTAAGTGAGCAAACGCACTTTGCTCACTTAGCATAGTTTTCCACTTGACCCTTCAATTACTGTATTTACGGACTAAAATTTGATTTATAATATAAAGTGCCAATGTAACACATGCTCTGATTGGTTTAAGCCTGTGCTTTATGAGAGCCAAGCACAAAGCTCACAAATGTTCATGCCATCTGCCAAATTTATTTTGAAAATGAAAGTATTTATTTTTTAGGAAAATCATAGATTTTGTTATCATCCTAAAACAAATAAAAAACCCTCAAGTGTGTCTCAAGTCAACTGAAATTAAAGAGGTAGATGTAGGGAGAAACAATGACCTATCGGGTCATGCTTCCACCTACACTTTGTCCGTGCTCTCACCACTTCTTTCACACTTTATAATAGAATAGAGCCACAGTTGAGGCTTTTTATTTGTTAAAAACCAGTCAAATTTACAAAAGAAATGACTGTGTGTAAAATCTATTACAATTTTAAAATTTTGTATTTTCAAAATAATGGGCCATTTATTTTTACTGAAACAGTTATTTATTCAATTTGTTTGTTTTAATTAATCATAGACACCATCAGTGGCACATCCAGGGTAATGCTTATAACATAACAAGGGAGACCGGAATAAAAAAAGATGGGGGCCTTGACTAAAAATAGGTCAAAGCGAAAAAAATGTTTGGCCCTTACTTATTTAAAATAAAGCAGCTGTCAGTCTATATTTTAACTGCAGATAAACAGGGGCCCGCCTCCTCCCCTAGATCTGCCACTGATAGCTCACACAATGAATGCTCCCTTGTACGAGAAGAAACTGGGATATTGAAATTTTTTTTTAATAGCAGAAATTCCCCCTATCATATAAATGTTGTAAAAAGCACTATGTAATCTTGATTTCTTTAACCACTTCAATGGCAATCTGTTATAATAACAGTATAAAGGTCAACTTGTGAAGAAAACAAAATCACCAAAAAAGAAACAAACAGACAGATAAATCACTTCAAGTAAAGGGACTCAAATGTATGACAGTACTTAATTTAATAACCAAGATCCAGTTGTAATTATTAGAACGTAGTCCTTAGTTAAAATCACTGGAAAATTAAAGAAAGGAAAGGAAATTTGACGTATACAATGCAACCTCAATTATCATTATTATCAGATAGTGAACAGTCACAAAGAAATTGTCACTGGTATATGGCTGAAAAGGAAAAGCAAAGTAAAATATTTATTGTATTACTGTCTCAAAAACCAACCTCTGATTGGTTTAAAATTCCGCGTAGCATTTTGTTGTGTTTCTCGCATATTATAAAACCAAAATTCACAATATTTCTTCACAGAGCAACTGGAAATACCGATTACTTTGTCATATGACAAACAAATGCTCCTTTCAATGTTTCAATCTGCTTTATTGAGTTTTAAAGCCATTTTTCCTTTATAATAATTATTACAATTGTCCCTTTGTTTGCAGGCTTTTGCTTTGTGCACACTTGTAATGACATAATCAAATATTGCTTGAAGTCAGGAATGATAAACATTTTTATAGTATAAATGGCTTGTCAACAGGGGCAGGGTATACAATACAAACATGCAATTCTCATAGATTTTCTAAGCCCCCTCTCAATAAGTCACCCCCCTTTTTTTGAGCAAGAAAGTTATTAACCCCCCTCCACAATCAAAACAATAAGCAGCCAGTGCATTTTTACTGAGTACCTATCTGGGCACAAATTCACATACTATGCTCATGAGCATTGGAGGAAATATTACCAGTACCTGTACTCAAAAAGAATTGTATTATTAATCATGAATAAAACAATTTATTGATCAAAGTAAAGGTTATGGACATTGAAATCCATTGTGCCGAATGTTTAAAGGTACCCATTTAGTTCCATTCGGATCCCCAATTTTCCTTTTATATGGAAGCACGCACCAAGGTCATTGGATTCCCCTCCCTTAATTTAGACATTAAGCCTGAAATATTCCCCCCCCCCCCCCTTCCTGGTCCAATACACCAATATATTATCACCAACCTCCTCCCTCCAAAAAAATTCCCCTCAATTCCTACTCCCCCCTTACCAAATAGAAAAGATGACATCAATAATTATTTAAATCAATATTATTTCTTAAACATGATTATTTTTAACAAGAAAGTGTTTTATAACAAAAAAGAATACTAAAAGGATTAAACATTGTTGCCCATGTATGGTCAAACCTTGTCCCTGACTTCAGTTTAAGGCCACTTTTGAATTAAACATGCCATTTAAATAATAATAAATGGATAATAATAATAATAATATTAAAGAATTTTATATGGCACCATTTCCCATAGGGTTAAAGCTTCTAAACTGTTTACCTGTTGATCAAGAAAGTGGGGAATATTGGGCTTTCCAAGGCCATGATTTAGGAGACTTTTGACCACTAAAATTAGCCCACTTTTTTGAAAAATATATTCAAATGCCTTGTGTGGGTGGTGGGGAGGGGGGATCAATTTTGGAATTGAATGAGATATATTTATAGTCTTCTTTAGCAATTTAAAAAAACAAATGACACTTTATTTCATTGCAGGAGACAAAAGTGAAATACAAGTTATAAGTTACGAATTGCAGTGTACGTTAATGATCCTATTTACTTAAGTTTGCTACAAGATAGTAGTTCTTCCGTACTTGTGTCAATACCACCCTGCGAATCAGGCGTCTGACATTGAGAATATTATCCCCTTTTGTAAAATAAACCACTTAGAGCGTGAAGACGCGATGACCTGTCCAAAGAATGTTCTCTGTTTGCAAAACGATACCAGTCCACGAATGTTAAGCTGTGTCTTTCGTTTGACCGTCCCACTCTCAGAAAATTGCACTATTGCCTTGAAAAAGAAGGTGACTTGTGCAAAGTACGGCGAGGCTGTTTCAACTCCTTGATGATCACGGTCTACACAGTAACAGAGAACGGTACTACCACGGTCTGTTCTATTGAACTGTGAAGAAAACGTCGTACCATTGACATTGCATCTAGCAAAGATGTCGATGCGTGGCTCAACCAAGAGAAATGCATCATTGTATAGTTGTCTGAAGTACGTTTTGAGGTCTTTGAGAAATGCAAACTGTACACGTTTGTTACCTCTATGAGGAGGTAAAAAAACAAACTGGCCATGTGGAAGGAGAAAATTCTTCGGTTTCGACCAACTGAAAAGGATCACCTGGTGTAATCTCTGTGGTGTAGATGGAGCATACTTCTCCACTAAAAAAATCTTCAGCTGCCCTTCCAAGATATGTTGCTTGATGTGATGACTCTGTCATGCAGTCAGAAAGAGTTTCCAAAAGAGGTGTTATGGCTGCTGGAATTTGCTCACTGAGTGTACCAGGGAGAACAGGCATTGGCAAGTGGTCAGCACAGTGTTGAAGGAAAAAGTGTTTGAAGATCTGTTCTTCCACTGACTTTCCACTTGTTAGGGTGTCACTGAGCTCCCCAATTCTCCTTTCAAATGGAAAGCACCACCACGCTGTTGGAGGACCCCAGTTCAAAATTTGATCTGGTAAGTGAAGAACCATGTGGTAGTTGACACTGACAGAATACTCACCAAAGATTTTTTGCGTAGAGTTGGTGGTGATCTTGCAGCAGTTTTCTCCAGGTGGTTGATGTCATTTTGGTTAAGAGATCACGAAGGACAATTTCACAGGCTTCAGCTAGAGTGCATACCATTTTGTAAGCACTTCGCTTACCTCTTTCCAGAGGACAGACTCGTGCAAAAGTGACGATGAAATTCTTCCACTGCTGGGCAGTTATACCTCTTCCTGACATTTTATGAAGCATGGTCCGTGGAAGACGCCCAACATCGTATGGCAGTCGCATAGCATTCATTCTTTCCTGCAATGTCTCTCGTCCATTGGTGGTAATGAAGTTCTCGTCTCCAACTATTATAGCATTTTCCTACGTCCTCGACAAGACCGAGAAACAAGTTATGCATGGGATCTATAAGGAAGTTCTCAAACAGTGTTGAAATACGGGAGGCGGGATAGTTCACTGTTACCTGACACCACTTACCTTTGCTATGGCATCTGCAGCATGTTTGCTGGAAGCATTCTTGTATTTGTCCATTGCCACCCCTTACCTCCTTGTCATTCCTCCTTTTTCGGCATACTCTCTGTCAGAAAAGACATTTCTTCCAGATGCACCAGCTGTGCCAAGGCTCTCGTTTGGCAGTCTTGTGACACTTGTCACACGGCTTATTTGCTTTATGACTTAGAAACTGTGAGATTTTCCTTGACGCAGGAAGGTCACCCAGGACAGGTAAAAGAACAGCACGGCTTTGAAACTCTCTTCATGCCTGACAATTTTCCATATCCCTTGTATAATGCGAGAAGATCGTCTACAAACCGGCTTAAGGAAAGTGTTAACCATGGCGCTGTGCTTCTTCAGGACCAGGAATAATACCAATGAGCATTGCCCACTTCTTCTGATGGCGCACGCATCTTGGCAAATTAAGAAACTGTTCATACACAAAACGCCACTGGAGTGAATTGCACGTGTAAAAGGGTTAAAGAAATCAAGATACAGTAGCAAAGCTAAATTATGCTTATCTTCTAAAAGCGGTGTCTGGTCCCTTGGATCCCTTAAAAACATTTTTAAAACCCTCCCATCCCACATGTCACGCAAGGATCCATCATCAGACGGTTTCTGGTCGCTGCTCAATTAAATTTACGAATTCTTTGTTTTTAAAAAATAAATTAATCCACTTTGATGGTGGTAAAAAAGGAAACTTTTTAAAAGGGACCCCACTTCTTCTTCCCAAAGGACAGCTTTTCTGAATAAGAAAGTTCTGCCCGACACAGCTTACCAAAACAGTTTCTTTGACAAACAGCTGGTACAATTTCCCCATTACGCTTTTTGGACAATGATATCTGTTACTTTATAAATAGCATTACATTTAAACATTGGGACAGACTGCCATAATTTCACATTCATTAAAGACTTTTAAATTAGAAATCAACATTAAATCCATTTAAAGTTTTGGGAAAAAATAAATGAAGAGGATGCTTAATCAAGCAAGAATAAAATAAATAACAGTGATTATCAATGAAAAAAAGAGTATTTGAACAATTATAATTTAACTTTAACTTAATAAGAATGTGGCAAATCCACTGGACAATAGTGATGTAGTTTCCTTCCTGATGGTTGGTTTGACTTGCATTTGTTTGTGCTCCTGTTTTCCGCTTCTGAGGAGTCTTGATTACCGTGAACTGCTGGTACCTCCTCAACGCAGCGATTCATCTTGTTCATGACTCTCCAAGCAATCTGTTTATGCGACATAACATACATTTAAAACCTTATACTAAGTTCAGTCTGTTCATTCTGTGATAAAAATGAAAGGGTACGTAATGAAGGGCATAACATCTAACAGTGTAGAATACAATAGTATGTTGACAACTTTTAAAAAAGAAAATATACAAACATTACTTTATTTCCACAAGGAGTTACAAGTTTAAAAGGGACCCACTTCTTCTTCACAAAGCCTGACAGCTTTTCAGAGTACAAAATTTCTTACCCGACACGGCTTACCCAAACAGTTTCTTATTGCCAAAACAGCTGGTACAACAGCAAACAGCTCTCCATTACGCGTTTTGACTATTTTCTCTGTTAGTTTATAAATACCATTAACATTCAAAGGTATGGCATACATTAGCCCACGAGAGATCGAGTTCCACAAATGAAAACAATAACGCGACCACAAAGCACACTGGTTGAGAGGGACCCTTTAATACGAAGCAATGTAGGGGGGCCTTAAGGTCTTCTGAAATCACTAGAAATGCAGTCTAAAACTTTCAAACAAGATGGGAAAGTAATCAATTTATACCAATGAAAAAACACCCATGATCAAAGGTTCAAAGGCCTCTCTTATTTTGTCAACCACATTGTTCTGGACAACACAAATAAGGACAGACTTCTTTCAAAATTAAGGGAGAACTTGATATAAAAATCATTTGAGACCTTGGTAGAGATTTTAGAATCCAAAAAAATCATGACCCTCGCTAAATGCAATTTAAAAAAAAAATAATGGCCCTACTCAAAATGGCGCTAAAAAAATAATGACCCTCTCCCAAATATAGTGGCCCTCCCCCCCTGCAAAAATTAATGACAGGTCCCTTACAATATGTTTAATTTCTTACCAATGAAGTCATCATCGGCACTGCTATTTTCACCAATGAAGTCATCATCGGCACTGCTATTTTCACTGTCGGTAATTTCAACTTTGTCTAGAAATCAATACATGTAGTTACATGTAGGAACAACCAATGAAATTGGGATATATAAAACATTATGAAATAAGTTAAATGTATTCTTTTGTTTTAATCTGACATCATCAAAATTCTAAAATCTAAACTGTTTAATCCTACAAAGCTCTTCTTTTTTATATCTTCTAGACATGGAAATAATTTATCTCTATGCAAAGTTTGGTGCTGATCGAGTGATTGCTTTTGGTAATAAAGCTATTTGAAATTTGTGATGTCCCTGATGAACGTGTTTCTGAACTGTAACAAAAAACGGATATTTTTATATCGTTTTTAAATTTTGAGACGTGATAATAATTTAGAAGTGATGTAAGTAAGTTAAGTAAAGTAAGTAAATAAAACCTTTATTTAACTTCGAATTTCAGATAGCAAAAAAATATGCTAATATCTAAACAGATTTTGAAGTGAGAGCAAAATTATTAATGATATTGACGGTAGAATCTACTCTGACTACTTCTTGTGCAATTTCATGGCGGCCATATTTGTGCCCCTCTGAAGGACACAAACATGGCGGCGGCATACTAAATACTGTAATTTTCTGAAAATTAGTTTGGCAATATAACTCGTTATGAAAAACGCTACAAAGCTATAATTGTTTCTGCCAGTCCGTTTACCTGTTCATTTTATGATGTTGTTCATGCAAGTAAACAGTTTTGTGCCAATCGAGTGATTCCTTTTGGAAATAAAGCTATTTTGAAATTTTTATACTGTTCATGGGTGGCAGTTACTGTAAAAAGATTAAGTTCTTTCATAAACAATACCTTTCAGAACAACTTTGCCTCACAAACTCTTCATCCGAACTGCATGAATCGCCATGACTATCTTGGTTCAGAGAGCCTTCGCAACCTATTTTGCATTAAAATACTGGGCAGTCAACAAAAAGTCCACATGTTTCTTTACCTTGAACAACAACTTTTTCGGCTGACTCTTCATCTGAGCTACCTGCATTTCCTCTTTCAGTTAGACTAGATGAACCCAAAGGAACTGTTAACAAAAAAAATCAAATTCTCATTTTGATTGAAATCCATTATTCTCAAACAAACCAAATATCATGTTTTTTATCTAGCACTTCCATTTCATGAACTGTGTGGCAGGACAGGATAGAGGAATAGAGCACATATGTAGTCCTCAATCAAATTTTAACCCCTGAAAGGTTTGGCGATCACCCCCGCCACTTTTTTATTGAAGTCCCCCCTGGCGGACACCCTTTATTAGTAGACTGTCAGTTGCAAAAGTCCCAAATTTTATCAGTTCCCCATTTAATTTAAACAATGCATGTACCTGTACTATTAATACGAACACCCCGTACTAAGTCAGACAGTAGAGAATTCTCCGAGGGTGTGTATTTAATATGCGTTTGATTGGTTATATAATATTTTTTAAAAATTCACTGTGTTTCTTTACCTTGAACAACAACTTTTTCGGCTGACTCTTTGCATCTGAGCTACCTGCATTTGCTCTTTCAGTCTAGGACTAGATGAACCCAAAGGAACTGGGGGGGGGGAGGGGGGTTTTTTGTTTAACAAAAAAAAATCAAATTCTCATTGTTTGAATTGAAATCCATTATTCTCAAAACAAACCAAATATCATGTTTTTATGACTAGCACTTCATTTCACGAAACTGGTGGGGCAGGGACTAAGGAATTATAGGAAATAGAGCACTTATATAGTCCTCAACCAAAATAAAAGTTGATATGAATATGCATCAGTCCCTCTCTTCTCCCAAAAAAAATATCAGTTAAAACCCTCCCAAGAAATGATTAAAATCTAATTTACTCCTAACTAATATCAATACATTGTCAACCAGATATGTGATGAAGAATAAAGAAATCATCAACCCATTTAAGAGCGCATAATGAATAGAAAAATCGTAGCGAGTAAAGGCCGGTTTTAATGATTTCTGCCGGCCGACCGATCTGAACCGGCGATTTGTCGCGCAGATTTCTCTTTATCGAACGTAGCGTAGAAGGATGCAAATACGGCCCAAATTATAAAAATATGTTGCGCTGGCAACAGATATATAAAAAAAAATAAACAGATTTTTATAAATCGGGCCGATTTTCGTCCTGCCTCGGGTTCGTTTTGTTATGCAAATCGGCGCCGGACAAATCGTAGCGCGCGTGTAAAAAAAACCACGGCCTTAAATTATGGCCAGTCGAAGTGTGTAAATTCACTCTACTTTAGTCAAACTAATCCGTCTCTGCGCCATATTACGCCCTCCCCACAAAATTAAGTCCCAAGGGCGTGTCCGCTATAACGAGATGTTGACTGCATATTAGACTGCAAAACAAGTCGTATTTTTTGCGTTACGACCGCCGCGGGTCTTCGAATTGAAAGGTCTAGGAGCGAGTTGTGAAAACGGAGAGTGGCGGAACTGGGGAGAGACGCTGAAAAATACGACCTGTCGGCTTTACCATACAATGAATCCGTTCTAATTTCCCGTTCCTCCAGCAACGGGAAAATTCCCATTGGTTGAATTTTGACGCTACCTGTCAAACAAAATGTTCATACGCACGTCATCCAGAGATATCCGATAAGCCGTTGTCAATTTCACAGTAAAACGAGCTCTTCGTGAAATTTGCATATTTTTACGACAACTGAAGTTTTCGGCGAGTCTAAAGCGGATCTGTTCCGTTGTGGAACGCGTTTCTGTCCCGGGAAGATCTTGGCAGAAGATTCTCCTTTGTCCTCGTGAGCCTAATGATGTCAAGGAGAACGACGAAACTTAAGCTTCCTTTAATGACTGCCTGTTCGCGGAAATGATAATGATGGGCGGCTACAATAGCTATGTTGATATACACGCGCGCAACTTTTTATTTCTCGTGAACAATGTGGAGATGGTCGGTTAAGAAAAGATAGTTCCTTCTTCAAATTGAAGGCGAAACGTTTTTCTTCAATTATTTGGGCTAGGCAAATATGTTTTTCTGTGGATATCCCATTTAGTTTTAAAATGTCCTAAATATTAATTGCGATAACAAATTCTGCTATTGTTACTGGCGGGGCTCCGGCTGCCTCTTATTATTTTTTTTTTCCCTCTTCGCGAAGGCGGGTGTCAGTGTTTTGGTTTTGATTCATCCGATCCCGATTTCTCTTCAAACACTGAAAGCACTTCCCTACATTTTTTCAGGTAATATGAACCAAAATTAATCCTCAAGACTTCTCGTTGAAATCAACACTGAAGAGCGCAACTTGGCACCAAACCCCAAAAAAATGTGGGTGGAGCTGTCAAGTATTTTTAACACCTCAGCGGATATTATTTGAACCCCCGGTCCAGGAAACGAAATTCGATTGTATTGAAATGCCGACAGTCGTTATTTTTCTCCGCCCTCACAAGCCCTGCGGGCGTGTGCAGGCTCGCGCGCTTTCGCCGCCGAGGATGCACGCTCACGGCGCTTCGGCCGCCTAGTCCTTTGCGAGCAGCGAATTGAGCGGAAAAATAACGACTGTTTTTGCAGTCTAAACTGCATACTGTTACATGGTATTTATTATAACTAAAACTTCTCATCCATAGTTCTTCGTTTCCACTTTAGGTCGATTTAGGTGTGTTGAAATTAACTTCATAAATAAATAAAAAAAAAAAAAAAAAACAGACTTACCGGTTTTGCGTTGAAGAGTACGGTGTCGCTTAACTGTGTTCCACGAGCGTATTTTCCCATCGCAGTCGGAACAGAAACATTTCCTTTTCGACATTATCACGTCCAAAAAATAACTCAATAAAATTTGACTGGGTTTCCTTCGTAAAACAAAACCATTAAACTTACATTGTAAGCAAACCGTATAAAAGTCACGTAATGTAACAAACAAGATAAAAAGTTTCGCTCGTCGTAGTTTTCGCGGCAAAAGACGCGTACTTTTCTCCTTTAGCCAATGATAGTAGAGCATCATATCGAGGGAGCCAATCAGGATTGATTTGTTCGTGGAGTGGCGCGAAAATGGCGACATCCCGCGGACTGCAAATTTTTTTTCGTCTTGCTCGCAAATTTTTTCCGCTGTTGCTTTTTTACTGTTGCAATCTTTTGATTTTAATTACAATATGGAGGGCCTCCAAAGTCCAGAGGAAATGGTGAAAAATATTTAAATGACAATCGAGCTAGACAATTGTTAACATCGATGATCGAGGAAACTGTACGTGCGAAGGTAAGACGTCGCATTTTGAGTACGGCTCTACATTTGACGACATTGCTGGTGAATGGCTTTCCCCCTAATTTTGACATAATTCTTTTTTACAGGAAGTCGCTCCGTCTGAGGCCATTTCTCTGTTAAGCAGTTAACGTTGCTAAGAGTATATTAAACAACAATGATAATTGTCAGTTTTTTAACAAGCCTGCTATCCCAGGGCATTCAATAAGCAACAAAAACAGACATCTAAACACTGAATGAAATGTCTCAATTTTTTCTAGGTCCCTATATCCAAAGAGACCAGCTCTTATCGATAAAAAAATAAAACCAAAGTAAGACGCGAAAAATTCCCTGTTAATTGTCTAAGACTTTGAGATAAGATTCAAGTTTATAATTATATTACAAATTCAGTTCAGCACCGCCCGAACACATAAGCTATAACTGAGGGAAGCTTACCAAATAGCCTATAACAAGATCAAAGCGAATTCAAAATTATTAAACATATGCTGGACTAGTGTACTCTTTTTAAATCCGAAATAAATGGTTTGCCACCGCATTGGGTATGGAAAATATAGGTATAAAAAGTGTACAAATTTTCACCTTTTATCGCCTAGGAAAATAAAAGCTCCACAAGTATTTATCTCAGCTATAAAAAATTTAGCGCCATCCTTTCATTATTGTCACAGGAATTGATTAAAGATGCTTGGTTAGAGTTCGAGGATCGACTCGATTCCAAAAAACGGTAGCGAAAACAATGTTTTTTACTGCACTTCTAAGCTTTAGTATAGGTAATCGCATGGGGTCGAGTAAAATTAAGGGATTAACATTACTTTTGTGATTTTCCATAAATTAGACCCAGAGTCAAAATTTTGCGAAAACATTACAATCGCCCGAAGCCTGTAAAATTCAGCGGCGGAACGAAAATATTGGCTCCTAAAAATCACACAGACTCGCATCCACAGCAAGATAGTAGCAAACAATATTACGTTCAGAAACATGATAACGTTGACTGTTAAAAATGTAAATTGTGAAAATAAAAAAATAGCAAGCATTACACTCAACTAAAACGTTAAGCTTAATTTGATTCACCTGTTCTGCCATGTTTTGAAACTTTCCGCCGCCCCCCCAGAGCTGCCGTCGACATGTCAATCCTTGCATCGATAAAACAGGCAAACTACGACCTCTAAACAAACTCGGTAATTTAACTCCTGTTTCATTTGTCCTTCTTCTTTCTTTGAACAAACTCTGTGGCCTCTTTACTTTTTCTGGGCTTAGCACATGATTGAGGCAGGCCGTATTTAACAGAAGTGAAGCGAAGAAGTCCAGTATCTCCGCCATGAATGAATTTCGTCGCAAAAACTTGAGCAAGTGTCTCGCCGGACGTTTCGTCTAAGTTTTCAACTGAATATCATCTTTGTTATTTCGTGTGAAAAAACCCCTGGAGAAATAAGCTTTCGGAATTTCGTTTCAAACTATAACCCGTTTTCCATTCCTTTCTTTCATCAAATAACCCCGGGAATCTGAAGTCAAAACTACGAAGCGACGTACAAGCAAAGCGGTGTGTTTGAAAATTGATGCTCACAAATTCCCGCCGTCAAGAAGTTGAAAGGCAATTTTCCCGCTTCGTCTAATTAGGATCAAGTAATTTGCCCGGGCAAAACCAAAATTTATGAAAAATGCTCCTCTGTCTCATCCACAAACATCAACGCCAAAGCGTATTCTCAAATTACAAAGAGAGTTCATTGAAATAAGCTATAAACATAGAAATTTAATGATCTGATAAGCTCAACTTAATAATTGTCCCTGCTCGTTATGAGAGGACTTAAGTTTATTGAGCTAGAGTTTCTTTGCTTCTAGTCCCATGGGCGAAGTCTCTGAATGAACTTGAATGACTGACGAATACCTGAAGTGCAGGTTGAGTGCGGCCGTTGATACTTCCCGCAGACCCAACCACTGCCAGTTGTGCAAAGTAAAAGGACTCCAAACGTTTTTACGAGCACAACGCCAACAACTGCAAACAAAGGCTTCGTCCGCAAAAATCCTACATACCTTCGGCGTGCGATTCAAAAATCGCCCGCAATCGCTCAAACCAATTGTAAGGTGTCACAGTAAAGCCACCGATATAACTTCTCAGCTATATCCTTGACCCTATAAAGATGAGAGAGATAAACAAGATTATGGCTTTACCAGCTTACAGTTAACAGAATCCTTACCAGATTGATGCAAAAAATGCTACCAGATATTTGAATCTATACTTGAGTTTACGCCGCTATTCATGTCATTTTTCTTTTCTTTTCTCTATCTCTATCACCGTATATGAGTGGTTGTCACTATAGAAAAAAATTAGGAAAAGAACCTTCCATACATCCAAATCTCTATGGCCAAAAGGCACTGTTATTATACTTTCGCTTCCTCCTCGATCCGATCAATGACGCGAGCCTCAAAAACGTGGCCAATGATTGGTGGATTTCGATCCTCGCTTGTTTCCTGACAGGTACGCCTTGATGAACTCTTGACCTCTACCTCTGTTTGTGAGCGGTATGTCTAAATCGATCCGTTTATATTCAATCATCTTCGGTTGTCGGAGTTCACCATCGAAAAGAGTGAAAGATTTTAAAAGAGTACGTGTTGATTTTTACGAAAACCAGATTTTTTTAACATGAGGGGGACTG
>MU827302.1:6740719-6795719 GCA_029204205.1 Desmophyllum pertusum
TAAGATTGTGATAAGTAAGAAAATGAGTGCCCTTGAACAACAGCAGGCATCCTGTGTTTTACCTCTGTAATAAATGAGAGAAAAATTCTAGACAACATCAGCAGTCCTATAAGATTGTGAGAAGGAAGAAGACAAGGTTGTCCTTGATTAACAGCAATCCTGTGTGACCTCTGTTAAAAAATGACGGAGAAATTCTAGACAACATCATCTGCCCGACAAAGATTGGGATAACGCAAGGAAGAAGTGGTCCTTGATAACAAGCAATCATGTGTGACCTCTGTATTAAAATGACAGAGAATTCCTAGAACAACATCAGTCAGTCCTTTGCAGTCTGCATTCCTGTACGATCTGTTGATAAGTAAGGACCGAAATGTCCCTTGACACAACATTCAATCCTGTGTGACCTCTGTTATAAATAACAGAGAATTATAGGCGAACAATCAGCAGTCCTATAAGATTGTGATAGTAAGGACGAAATGTCCTTGACACGACAGCAATCATGTATGACCTCGGTATTAAATGACAGGGAATTGCTAGACAACATCACTGTCCTATAAGATTGTGTGAAGTAAGGAAACAAGTGTCGTTGGATAATATTAAGCAATCCTGTCGTGACCTCTGTAATAAGTGACAGAGAATTATAGGCAACATCACTGTCCTATTAAGATTGTGATAAGTAAGGAACTGAAATGTCCTTGGCAAAACTGAGTAATCATACTATGACCTCTGTAATATATGACAGAGGAGTTCTAGACAACAATCAGCAGCCCTATCAGATGTTTAAGATGTATTAAATGACTGTTGTTTAAAACAGTTTGAACTGATATGACATGATGACTAAATAAGGGATTGTGATGCGCCAGGTAACAACGCGCAATCGAGTGTGATTGTTGTAGGTTCATGTTCCTATTTGAAACACTATTGAGAACTTTTTATATCCCTGTTTTGCCGGAGATTTTTAATGGATATACATATATCATTTAAAAAAAGTCTCCAACACGCAAAGGTTCATTCCAAATTATAACGATATTTTGAGACGCAAAACTTATTTCAATATAATACGTTCGTGTCCCCGCAAATAACTGCCTGCTCTTATTATTGTTTGTTTTATTATTATTATTTTACGGGTATGTCTGGTGAAACAGCTTTCTTTGGCACTTTTTTTAACATTAATGTATGTCCATCTGTTAGTAAGTAAAGGGAATAGTTTGAATGGTGTAGTATTCATCTACATGTGTACCTTTTCTTAAAGGCCTGCTACTTCCGGGGACTCAGCGGCCCTTTGGCGAATAGAACTTGCACTACAGTGCCATGTTCTTTCTTTTCTATGCCGGAAGTAAGGAATGGCCTTGACAGCTGCCTCTTCAAAACTGTTCATTGACAGGATAGGTTGGTAAGAATGTCGTCCATGAATCACGCGCACTCAGTCTGGGTTTCCGCACATCTAACTTGTAAAGATGCAAAGGAGATCTGCCATCCTGATTTTCGCGTGATACGGACGTTGACGTCGACCTACATGTATTGAGGAAAAAACATGTATTTAGTCATAAGAAAAAAAGAGCTATGCTTAGATGAGGGGCAACCTTTTAGGATCTGTATCGCTTTCAGTTGACAAATTAAAGTAGTTTCCCTGTAAATCATTAAAAATTGACAGAATTGATATTTCGAGCTGATAATAGTCGGGCGTACTACTGTAAAACTCTTTTAACCATTCCTTCGTCGTATTACGAAAAGCACGCTCAACATATTGTTTCGTGCCAGCCCCACCCCCAAATAGTTCATTTCTCCCATAACGTCCAATTGATGCAGGAGAGATTATCAATTAATTACAATAAATTGATTATATTATATTGCATAAATGAATCACGATATTCCGAACCCGCCGAATATCAGGAGGACAGGAAAAGAGTTATTTTTGTGGTTTTCGGAAAGTTGTGTACCAGCACTCTTTGCATTAAACTTGTCACCCCTTCATTGGGCAGGTCATAAACGTCTGCTGAACTGAATGTCGCATCGGGAAACGCCAGATATTTCATAACGAAGATGTCAGTACCTATACGTTTCGACTCGCTAAACCTGGTTGTACATGATTGAACAGTTACAATATATCTTTGACCGGTTGCAAATACAGCAAAATCTCAGGCTGTTAATATCCATTTCACTGTACTCCCGACAGCGCCCAATTCAAATTTAAAAAAAAATAAAACACAATTTTAATTTGTCAAATATCAAAAAAGAAAATTACCGTGTGAAAGCCAGTAATTAGTCATTTTATGTCTCCGGAACCTCTATTTTCACTCGTCCGTTTTGTTAGGTTTAGGGCCGGCATTTTTGTCACCTATTTTATATTATTATTAGAGGGAAATTGGTGCCTCCCGAGTTCGATAGGTAGTGGGGAAACCCTAATTACAGCTTTCATTTGAATGGAAACGCTTCAAAATTTCATCTACAGACGTAAAACCACCGTCACAAGTAGCTTTTTGTCAAACGGATTTTAAAGCGAGAAGCACGCCAAGGGATTGAAATTAAGAGTTCAAGTTTTTGTGTGGAGAGCCAAGTTTCCCCCGGCATTCCGGCATTTTAGTTGTAGGAGCACAATCATGAGGGGACCACACAGACTTTCAACTGTAAGTACCTCATACAATTTACTAGAAGCTAGTTCTAGTGAATTGGGTTGTGTTTTCACTAGGCCGATCTACTAGCTGAAACATATCTTTTTAGGTGTTTGTTTACAGACCGACTTTTTTTTTACTAGTTGAAACGTGACTAACTGTTTTCACGGTAAAAATTAAGCCTACTAAGTTATAGACCGTTCAAATTTACAAAAACGCGCAATTAAAAAAAATGGCGGGTGACGAAGGCCGCTTGTAATGACTTCTCTTCTTGTCTTGATTCTCGCTGTATGCATTGCGAAGGAGGAGTTGCTTTCAGAGGATGCGTTTAATGTCTCTACAAAGATGAGGAGTATTGTGCGACGAAATGTTGTATTCCTGGCAATCCAACAGCAGAACAAATGCTTATTGCCGTTAAACGCAATTACCGAGATCATATGTGGGTTGCAAGGCACTTCAGGTAAGCCAGGGATACTTTCGAACACATTTGATGGCCTCGTTGGTCCTCAGCTGGCCCGGCAAGAATAAAATTCTCGATGAAGGAATCACCGTGTAAAAGCGGGTAGCCGTTGTTCTTTGGTGATTAGGGGCGCGTCTGGCAAATAATAGCGGTAGCCATCTGTCACTATACGCAATGCGATTGGCTGCGGCATTTAGCAGGACAAGTCTATACCATCTCGCGAGGTTAGTATAACTTGGTCGCGATTTCCGGAGATCAAGGCGCGATAATCCCTTGTTTGTGAAATAGTGACAAACAGCTTGCATTTTTAAACTCGTTAAAACACAGAACAAAGTGTTTTCACTGCCCCCGCTTTCCGGACTTTTTTCGCTTTAAATAGTCAAACTTGTCCTAGTTGAAAACACAACCCCATTTTATTTGTATACCTAAAATTTAATGCCGCACTAGCTGAAGGTGTCAGAATCCGTTTCCAAATGTCAAGAAACTGTTCGCAGATTGAAAGGAAACCAGATCAAAAGGAGTGATGCCTGTGGAGTAGAAATCGTCTCTGTATGTCTTCGAAACGTTGACTGAATGATGTTGAATAAATATGATCCAGATAAAGGCGTAATCGAGTTTATATAATCAAAGGCCGGCCAACTTGCGGTAAAATAATTCGATAATTTCTCGCCCGTCGATATACTATCTAGATAGAGGATACCATCTGACGCCAGTACGTCCCAATACTCAACTGAAACGGCGGGTCACTTGGTCACGTAAAAAACACTTTCGCGGAAGATTTGGGAATTGGATTGTTATAGCCAGTGGACTAGTTCATAGTATTTTAAAAAGCATATAAGGACCTCTTCCTGTAAAGCGTTGACAGTCCTGACATTTGCAGGGCTACCTTGTAGGGGGCTTTCAAATAGAAAGTATGTATATCAGAATGCATAACTATCGATATGTCATGCTACACAATTATGATCCAACCAGTTTAATACATGTATGTTTCATAGCGGGATTTCCATCTTGTTACAATAAATCAAACAGTTACAAAACGAGTCATGAACCCGACGCGTGCATTGTAAAAGACAGCGTGTGGACACAATAACATTTATAAATGAAATTAATTTCAAAGATTGGCCAGGCCAACTTATAATTTCGCGACATTATTATTAATTAGTGCGAGAATTGTCAAAGGGTTGTAAGACTTTAGACTGGGTCGGCATTAGTATCTCTTGGTTATTCCATACCGCTGGGTGGGCCACCTTACAGTACAGACGAATATTAAATTATAGCGTGCTACGCATTGGTATATCTTGGTTACTCCATACCGTTGGGTGTGCCACCTTACAGTACAGACGAATATTAAATTATAGCTTGCTATATCTTGGTTATTCCATACCGCTGGGTGCGTCACCTTGGCAGTACAGACGAATATTAAATTATAGCGTGCTACGCATTGGTATCTCTTGGTTACTCCATACCGTTGTGGTGTGCCACCTTACAGTACAGACGAATATTAAAATTATAGCGTGCTATATCTTGGTTATTCCATACCGTTGGGTGTGCCACCTTACAGTACAGACGAATATTAAATTATAGCGTGCTACGCATTGGTATCTCTTGGTTACTCCATACCGTTGGGTGTGCCACCTTACAGTACAGACGAATATTAATTATAGCGTGCTACGCATTGGTAATCTCTTGGTTACTCCATACCGTTGGGTGTGCCACCTTACAGTACAGACGAATATTAAATTATAGCATGCTACGCATTGGTATCTCTTGGTTACTCCATATCGTTGGGTGTGCCACCTTACAGTACAGACGAATATTAAATTATAGCGTGCTACGCATTGGTATCTCTTGGTTACTCCATACCGTTGGGTGTGCACCTTACAGTACAGACGAATATTAAATTATAGCATGCTACGCATTGGTATCTCTTGGTTACTCCATACCGTTGGGTGTGCCACCTTACAGTACAGACGAATATTAAATTATAGCATGCCTACGCATTGGTATCTCTTGGTTACTCCATACCGTTGGGTGTGCCACCTTACAGTACAGACGAATATTAAATTATAGCATGCTACGCATTGGTATCTCTTGGTTACTCCAGTACCGTTGGGTGTGCCACCTTACAGTACAGACGAATATTAAATTATAGGCATGCTACGCATTGGTATCTCTTGGTTACTCCATACCGTTGGGTGTGCCACCTTACAGTACAGACGAATATTAAATTATAGCATGCTACGCATTGGTATCTCTTGGTTACTCCATACCGTTGGGTGTGCCACCTTACAGTACAGACGAATATTAAATTATAGCGTGCTATATCTCGGTTATTCCATAACGCTGGATTCTATAGCGATATTATCATTATTGTACTCGGTTACGCTTGTAGCATGAAAAACACGAATAAAAACTAAAATGTAGTAAAATATTATGTCTAATAGATTTTAATTTCACAGGCTAGGAGGGCAAACGTTAGCGTGCGACGTGTAAAATACCGAATTAAAATTAATGCGGAGAATAATATTATGTTCGCCACCGTAAATACTATGCTTTTTAATGTACCTATACTTTACAGGAAATTTATAAAAATATAATAAATTGCCGCATGCACGTAGATCAATCGAAGGAGTGATAAAACAATTTATTCCATGTAGTGACTGGACCTCGCTGTAGGTTATACATCGGCATTTTAACGCGTTGAAGCGCGTTTAAAATGCATTAAAATACGCGTTTCATTATTTGTAAATACTTAGAGATTACCTGTTTTACATAGCATGGAACGGACTTACCTGCCGTCCTCCAGTCTTCATGATTGACCTAAGCAATGAATGATCCACGATGTGAAAACCCGGACATTATATTACGCGGGAATGCGTTTTGTATTTGGTGTTTACGGATCTCGACAGTAAAACCAATGAATAAAGACTGGACTGAAAACACAACACTTCAAATGTTGCTTGCGAGATTGAACGATTGCTTTCGCACTACAAAACAAAACTGACCTTTTTTTACCGAAGACAGAAGGATTCATAACAAGTACGTACTACCATCTATAAGATTTGGAAACAATTATGGAAGGCAAAGGCTTTCGATTCCTTCCTTGACGGCGCCCGGTATCAAGTCGCTGCAGCTCTCTATTCACGGCATTTCCACTTCGCTGGAACACGTTCGTTTATGTAGATCGACGGAGATGACCATATTCTAACTTATAGTAAGCCGAAAAACTCCCAACTTGAAGAGCATTGCGAGATCGAAAATGTATACACTGATCTCTAGCTAGTAAAACTCGACATTTACCGCCAACTGAATTCGCCGCGAAATATTATAATTTATTCTGCCGCGAGAATGCCGGGAAATTGATACTATGCATAACACTAGTGATGACAACATGGCTAGAAGAGTATTGACAGATTATAACACTTTCGGTAACCGCATTAACTTAATCTCCTTTAATTCAGGAACTTACAGTTGAAACGTCTTGTGTCCCCTCATGTGAAACGATTGGGCAAAAGTTTGCAAAACCACAAATTAAGATCTAATGGAGAAATCTTAAGAAAAAGGCAATCACGCGAATCCGAACAGAGTTGCAAAGCAGCACCTTGACTCGTGCGATCAGTGAAGTTCTAGTTCTTTCAGCATTCCAGATTTAACCTGTAATTATTTCGATTTGGGACAGTTTTCGTTAACACGCAGTAAAGACATTAAATATTTGGTTAGTGTTTGTCCTCACTATTTGTATATTGAACTTGGTGAAGTTTACTCGCAAACGTAATCCCTAAATTGAACATTTCAGGGATAACCAGAGTAGATCTGATCCTTTGCTCCTGTTTAATTAGAACCGTTAAATAATTCGAAGTTTCCGGCACTGTTTCTACTTACCAGAGCATGAACTTGAAAGCCGTTACTCTCTGTGGATTTGGAGCCTCGTGCAGTGTGAACTGCTACCTCGTAGGAATAGGTGCATTTAGAGTGTTGGACAAAGGAAAGTCGTTTTTCCTTTAACTCTTGAAAAGCTGCTGTATTTTTTGATAACAACTACAGCTGAAACTTGTAATAACAGTAAAATCCAACAGTGCCACTCCATGACCACTGCTAGCTTCCTTGTAAACTGTTAAATTAAGCTGAAGAACATTATGTTTTTGAATTTCGAATAAACAAACTCGATACCAAGATAGCAGAGGAATTAAACCTGACAGGGCATTATTCTTAAAAATAGATCAGCTTCAGGATATTGAATTAAATCGTGTCATCCTGTGCTTTTGCGATGTCATGGGGTTACATATTTTCGTCAACGCTTTATTCTGCAACATAATCAAAACAGAAACAACTCTGCTCTTTTCTTCCGTAAAAAGTGTAATATTTTGTTGGTACTTTTGATTGGTTAGCCAGCGACGACCTGTTTAGCAAGTACCAACTGCAAAATTACCAATATAATAAAAAACATCCAGCTTTGATTCTTCCATGAATTTTTCAGTACACTTGGGGGCGTTTCTATGATGCCGTAGGGTCAAGTTCTTAATAACTTTTTTAGTACCCGTCAGTGGATGGCACATGTGAATACGAAGCGAGCAGTGCCTTGATGAGCGGTTATATATTATTTGTATATATTTGTATCTTTTTTCCTTCCAGCTAATAAACATCGCTATTCCAAACTAGTTGAAATAAAAACCCTGTTTGGGCATGAAAATGTTACATTATTGAGTTTGCTAATCCAATTTTTAAATTGGATTAAAATCCTTTTCTTCCTGATCTTTAGTCAAATCGCCAAAGTAACCAAAACAAAAAGGAAGTCATACACAGAATTCCCTTGCGTGTTTTGTCTCGCCTCATTCCATTTTTTTCTTATTTGCTTTTGTGCTGCTACGATGTCATGGGTTGACATATTTTCGTCTACGCTTTATTCGGCAATATAATCAAGACAGAAAAAAATCTGCACTTTTCTTCCATAAAAATAAAAGCTGTTGAATGAGTAATAATTTTTGTTTGTACTTTTGATTGGTTAGCCGGTGAGGGTATATTTTTTTAATAAGTATCAACTGCAAAATTTATAACCAATGTAATAATAAACACCCAGCTACTTGGCGGCGTTGATCCCCGAAGCCGGAGGGGGGAACTTCGATATAAAAGTGACGGGGGGGGGGGGGGGGGATCGTCGTACCTTTTAGGGGTTAAACTCATTCACGGTTTGGTACCGCTTAGGGGTGTTCTAAAATGACTACCGTTAGAGTTATTCTGGTACCTTTTAGGGTATTAAGCCGGAAAAAAATATGACAATAACTAGTTTTGTCTTAGAATTGGTTCCTCTTAGGAGTGAAAATTAATTCGAGTCACGCCCAGAAAACGAGATTCTGGTACCTTTTAGGGGTTATCTTCCAATATTCCGACAATCACCCCTGTCACTTTTAAATAGGAGTCCAGGCCCCCCTGGGGGTGACTGTGACGCCATTGGGTCAAGCTCTTGTTTTTTTAGCACCCGTCAGTGGATGGCACAACATTATTCTGTGAATAAGAAGCGAGGAGTGCAAAAAAGTCATACAAGATTGCACTTCTTCAGTAAAAAATGGTTAATCAAGCACTTCCTTGGTAAACGGTTGTTAATTCTATCATTTTTGCCTTCCAGCGAATAAACATTGCGATTCCGCACAAGTTGTGTAACCGATGCTCATTCAACTTACATATCTGATATAAATAGGCGACATTCATTTTTTTCGTATTTACTTTTGACGGTGCTTCCACGCGACGATGTCATGAAGTCAATCAACCAGACTTGCTGCGCAAAATTGATATATAATCACGACACTGACTGGGCTGGGCAATAGTAACATTTCGTATCTTCGATTATTTTGTATTAGTACTGCAAAAAAACTGCAAAATGGAAAATATAATGATCAACGTTCTTTACTTTCGTGGTTTTTTTTTTCTCTCGTCCATTTACGGACATTCCTAGAAGAATTGACAAAACAAGTCACGAAGATATAATTGCATTTTTAGTCAGGAATAAAATCCTTCCTTTTGAAACTGTTCATTGCCAATTCTGGTATCTTTGGTAATTATAACTTTTAGCATTCCAGCAAGAAACAACGAGATTTCTGAAAGGAAATCCTGTTACGGTATTAAAATGATAAATAAACCACAAATTCAATTGTTGCAAGCCATACAGAGCTGCAGACAACAATCGATCTCTCTCTCGAAAAACGTGACTGAGTGATGCAATATTTTAATATTAAAAGCTTGAGTCGAGCTCACTGCGTAGAAACTGTAATATCTAACCAAATGCCGTCAACTAAAAGCCAAATAAACATTTGCACACCCACTAATGAAGTCTTCTTTCAAAACCTATACTACTCATACTGCGCTAACGGAACAGAAATTCTCAAGTAAGCTAATTTGAGTTAATGTCAATTGCGTCATGCAATCAAAAGGGCAGAGCTGGGATTTTCCCTAAACGCGAAAATAAATTGTGGATGACATACCATGGTCTACCAATTGAAACTGAAAGCAGATGACTATTACATGTTTATTTTCCCCAGTCTCGTTAAATATTTTGCTTGTTTCTGTTTAAAGAAACATGGAAAGAGTACTTACACCACACGAAAATCGAAATTTCTCTAAAAGTAGGAATAAATTCTCAAGAAAGCCTTGTGGAAGAGAAATTCTCTAGTGATTGCAATTGCATCATCTTCACCGTGTGGTAGTCACGGCAACCGGAGGTCTAGGACTACGAAGAAAAAACTGTCCATTTCTTGAAGCGGCTCGATGCCCATATATGGGCATCGGCCGCTTAAAAAATAGTAGTATGTAAAATAAACTACAGCTTAGTTCAATTTATTGTTTCAGTTTGGCAGTTCACCAAGGAAGCCAAACGTACACGTACCACTATAGCCTGGTATCACACCAATCAAATGCTCACCATCAATACATCCATCAACCTGCTTTTAATCTATACTTACCCGAATTTTTTATTTGCGTTTTTGCTTTCCTCTTCTGCTATAGCGATGTCATGAGGTCAAATAAACATAACAAAAGACAGAAATTGTGGGAAAAGCCGTAAAGACAAAAATCTCAAAAAAAGAAAATTAAAGCACTTATAGTTTTGTGGGTATTATATGTAATTTTGTTACTCTACTTTTTCGCAGTTTGCAATTTTAGTAAGTTAGTTATTCCAACTCATGCTGTCACTTTCCTATTACGAATTGTGACGGATTGGAGCCAGGCTGATATTAACGTCACATATAACGGGTTTTGACTTCAAAGGAACTCAATATACTCTACAACGGATAATTCTAATCGTGTATTGTTTGAATGCGCTTATACGATGTCAAGAGGTTCAACGTTAATCTACGCTTCGATTGTTTATTGATAACGATGCAGTTTTGAGATGGCCTTTTCTTATTTCCTTGAAAGCCAAAATAGAAGGTGACCCTCATCAGACTCAGCTGTCAGTTGATCAAAAGCTGTCTTTGGCGTGTTAGTCACTAATTATAAGGCGCGTTCGAAGACAACGAAACGCAAAACGGTGCAGAAAAGATGACCAAGGGCACCAAGACTATACTTTTCGTGTTATGCATTGCGGCTCTTTTTACCCACGGCGAGTTCCTTTTGGGATCGTCGACGGCGAAGTACTCCTACTTGTAGTTTCTTCCGATTGCCAAGTCGGCTCATGGTCAAGCTGGGGCAGTTGTTCCTATCCCTGTGGTACCAGTGGTACACGGTGGAGATCGCGATCTAAAACACGTTCAGAGAGCTGTGGCGGAAGTTGCCCATATCAGTTGAGTGAATCACAAGTATGTAACAGATATAAATGCAATCCACCAAACAGCGTAGGGTCGCACAGTACAGGTTGTTACTGCAGAGCGGGATTTTGCTGGAACTTGCTGTGGGAGTGGTGAGTCTTTTTGACTTTAGTAGATTCTGATTGAAAAAGCTGTTAACCAACAAATGTATGAAAAGTCACAATTTTCCAGAGTATTTATGCTGTTAGGTAGATTGATCTAGTTTGGTTCTGGTTTAGTTCTGAATTGCCCTTTTCAGGAAATTAGATTTCAGGGGGTCGTATCTGTAAAAAGCTTCACACAGATATCTTTCAAACAATGTGCGCCTTTTTAACAGGTATTGCTCATTTATTATTATTTTTTGTGAATGAAACAAAAACCCGACCATAAGGGGAAGGAGGGTGGCACTTTCAACAAAACCGACGACGGATTCCGTTTCCTGATCCTCGAATCCCATTCTGATTTTTATTTTTTGCAAGGTCTGGTTACATAGAAATTCGCTTCCCCGTGTGAAGAAAGATCCAGAATCAATGGAGAAACTCTAGTCTTTCGTCCTTACTAGGGAGTGCAATAGGTCCTTTGCATAATACGGTCACTATGACCATGTCAATCATAAAAATAGGTGGTAGTACAAAATGGTTGCCAGAAATGGAAAGAGCATGATGAAATTAGTAATGTTGCCAATTTTGAGACCGCTGTTGCTTAAAGGTCAAATGTAATTAAATTTAGTAAGATTAGTTTTAAGTCGAAATCATAGGGAATATTATGAATAATCATATTCTGAAGTTTGAAACGATTTGGACAAAACGTCGCCGAGATATTCGACTTTGAAAACCGTCGGAAATGGGAAGCTCCACCACATATGACGTCACAGGCTCGCGCGAGTCCGCGAGAAGAGCGGGAATTATAAAATTATACAGTTTTCAAAACATCAACAAGTGTGGTGTTTTTCATGGTTTTTGTTTTACGATTACGATTAATTAATTAATTACGATTGACATGGTCATGTGACCGTATTATGCAAAGGGCCTATTACAATGCCTGTCATGGTGGGTGCAACTGAAAAGTATTGATATGCAGTAGCGTAAAACTAAGTTGTTTGACATTTTACATTGCACTGAACAAAATGAACTAAAGAGTTTTCCTGGTAAAACAGAAACATTTTCGATTCTGACAGCATAATATATACACCATGCGGCGCGCGCCCACTCATTAGGAATACATGTACATGTAGTATCAATTCTGTAACGATGTCATGTGGCTTGCTTCCTTCAGCTTCCCGTATCGGGGAGAACGCTTTTTTTTAAGCAATCACACGTCACGTAAAGAGGAGTAAGTGCGCCAAACTAAAATAGCAAGATTCAATATATCAGACGTTCGTGGAATGATTGCGTATTAGTTGTTAATTTTATTTGTCATATTGATGATTGTTTTGATATAAATGAAGATGACTTTTTTACAGACCCGTACGCAGGACTTGTTATGGGGGGGGGGGGGGGGGGGGGGGGGGGTCGAGTGCCGTAGGCCGGCGATGTTAGTAGGGGGGTTTCGGTTGTCTGAGACTGCGTTTCTCGTACGTTTTATGAAGGCAGTTTGATATGAAACCCCTAGGCAGCCAAAAGCGAACGTAAAAACATTAATCTTTCTGGAACTAAAATTAATTTAAAACATAAACTTTATGGTTTACATGTAATTTAACATGTTTATGAGGCGCGTCACTTACAATTTAACTTATTGGTACATGTGAAAGGAGGAAAGAGTTAGCCAGCAGAATGCATCGTGTTATTTTTTGTCTCACAGTCCGCTGACGCACGGGCCCTTCTAGTTTTTCGAATCAAGTCAAAGAATGTCCACTTATAATACACGGAAATCTAATGAATTAATCACAGCGTCACGCGCTTGTATAAAAGCAAATCACACATCACGCGGCTAATTGTGGCTCATCACGCAGTCAACCCAGTCTAATTTTGGGGCCATCACGCGTTCACGCAAAAACCGTCACGCAAAAACACTTTAGCCACCCTCTTAAGGAGTGGAAGATCCATGAAGAAAAACACTGAAGAGGTAACAATGATTTATAATCCAACGTAACGCCCACCGTCCCTTGTCCCAACTAGCCGAAAGACATGTCAGCCACTACTTCTTTGCGTGCCACAAAGCCAGCAGCTCACCGTGCCATTATTTAAAACAAAAACCATGAAAAACTCCATCGCATATAGATCATATAGGGGCTTACACCTTGTGGAACTAATTCTCTCCAGGAAGACAACAAGACTCTTTTTTTCAGCTCAAGAACAAAACAATGTAGAAACTGTTTTTTACAATGCGTAGCCAGACACTGACGACTGTTTTAAAACAATAGAATAGTTATCTATATTTAGTATATTAATTAATATCATATGTAATAATCTGTAGGTATCTCTAAAAATTTGTATATTTCTTTTTCTTTGTTAAAAAGGGAATCTCGGCTGAAAAACAGTTTTACTCCAAATCATAAGTTTGGTGTTGTGTGTAAAACTGGTTGGTAGGGGTTTGAAGTCGATAATTCTTTGAACTGGTTTGAATACTAGGCGATTTTGTTTTCTTCTTTTTTTGCTACTTTCAATTTGCCCAGCGCAGCCGCCTCCTGTTTGTTGTTCGCAATGTTTTGAATGGGAGATTATGACGTCATTGCTTTTGTCGTGTACGTTTGCATTTTGGCTTTCAGTTATTGGACTCTATCATGTCGTTGTCGGGGCAGTTAAGTGTTCTGAATGCACGTAGTATCTAAGGCGTATGGTCTTACTTTATTTGTATTTCTATTATTTGGGAGGCTGATTAAATCTTATCATCACGATCCTGACGGTAGAGCATTTTTTTGCATCAGTCTTGTGCACGTATGGGTGTCCGTTGGCCAGGCTATCATTGGCGGCCCACTTTTAGTTTTGCAATGTAGCGTCAGCTGAAATTCAGGTGGCTTTGTGTGAAATTAGAAGATATGTATGGGCTTTGGCATTTAATGGGCGGTATTCGGCGGCTCAATAACCGCAAAAATCTATCTTGTCGACGTAAGAGTGAGTGCCAATTAAAGTGGCTCCGTACGAACGCGAATGACGTCATTAGAAATTTCGGCATATATGTTATCTCTCCATGGACCCCTTGGTTCTTGGCGCGCGGGGATATTTAAACAGGGAAAACCGAAGGACTATGCGGCGATATGCTGGAACGGGGCAGTTACGGAATATATCGAATTAAAAGGTGAGCCGCGGCAAGACTAGTTAAAGAGACAGCCAATTACGTAATTTACTGTTGGAGCTAAAACTGTTTTTTTTAGGAGGGGGCCCAGTAGTGTATTTCCCTTGTAAATTGTTAATTTACAGAAGGCACGGCCCCACCGAAAACAGGAGCTTCAGCGCTGTTAATATATTTTATGCGTGATTTAAAATTAAAGGTGCTAGCTAATTATTAACAACAACAAAGGGTATAATGGAATTAGTGAATGATCAACTCTTTTTTTTTTCAAAACAATTTTTTCCAATGGGTTGTAGGTTTGCGTTAAGTTGTGTGGATCTGAGTTTGAATTGGGTTGCATAATATGTGCTCAATTATCTTATGCTGGACATAGGCAAAGACTGTAGATTATTATGCTAGATGGGGTCTTTGTGGGGGGGGGGCCAAGGCGCAATAGCGTCTTTGGAAAATCTGTCGTTTGGGACACTGCTTAGGATGTATCTCCCACTATCTTATGTTAAGGCCTCTTAGTGTACTGTATTTTCAGAAGCTTCATAGAATAGGTACAAATAAATAGAGAGTCTTGATAGCTAGTTGTAGTTGTGTAGAAATGACTTGGCGGAGGATTTTATTCTCTTGGATTGACGGTGACCTCTGCTTTTGTTTTCATAGATCACTTCTCTTTACTGATTCTTCTCCATTTTAACAAAAAACAAAATATTCTGAACGTGAGAAGTTTTGATTATTTTAACTATTTCTAACTCATTTTGGGCGATCAAAAAATTGTTCTACTACGAATTCCGTGGGTGTAGCATCCTTCTGTAAGGCTATTTTCACCTAAGAGGAATGACGATCAGCTTCAAACCAATTTTACCTAATGGGGCCTATTTGCGTTGAAATACAACACATCGAATCTTATCTAGAGTTCTCCATTTTTACTTTTTTTTATTTTTTTGGCTGATTGCAATGAAACCGATATCGCTTCACATGACCAAAAAACAAAACTCTAGAAACCCTACGGTCTTCAATGCGCTTTATATCTCCGACACGAGCACGGTGACACCCAATATTGTTGTTTTTTGCCTTTCTGACATGAGTTGGTCATTATCTAAGGTTTTTTTTTTTCACTCAAATTTTTCAATGGAACATCCCAAGTCGACTTCTTATATTGGAGACTGCCAGGACATTGAAGAACAGGAACATGATAACTGCTTTCAATTATACTAATGTGGCCGTATTGTAATATTATTTGTTTTATTGACTTAACAAATAAAGAAGCCAAAACCGATGTATTTATAACTGTCATAAAATACACGACGGGAATTTTTGAAGACACGGGAGAAATATAGAAAACACGAGCCGCAGGCGAGTGTTTTCTATACATTTCCCAAGTGTTTCTACAATGTCCCGGAGTGGTTTTATGACAGTATAATACATTGGTTTTGGCCTTTTTATGTGCTTTTAAAAAAATATAGATTTAATTAATTTAAAACCGCGCGCAAAAACGATACAACAACGCGGCTTTTCTATGATTTATAACTCTGATAAAACATGGTTTTAATTTTAAAAAAATTAACCAACTCAGAGCGCTCGCAATTTTCCAGTCAATTTGTTTTAAAAAGCGTAATAAGCACTTCTATTCTAATAAGTGCCGTCCTATGCTGATTAGCGCCCTCTCAAAATACATTCCCCTCTTCGCATATGAAGCAACCGCTGTTTTTAGTTTAGTTTAGGTTTTTGAGTTGCGAATGATTTACTTGGGGGAGGGGAGGGGGGTTAATTTTGAGGTTTGATGTTTAAACCATCGGAGCTCGCAGGTTTTACAGTTTTGGGTACTTTAATAACTAAATTTATTATAAGTAACCCTTAAGCTTCCTGATTAAGCGAACCCTTCATGTATGTCCCAAAAATTTAATCGGTGCGCCGGCTGACTGAATTGAATAATTATGCTGGCTCATTACTTATTGATGCATGTACTCATATTTAAATGACTGGGCGTTTATTACAAACTCAGTAACATGTTACCTAAGAGGAGACAGTGAAAATGCTATGTCTCCTTTATACTTAAGCGCCTCGTTGGTTATATATATTCAGCTCATATCCGTCGCGTCCTCGAAGAATAACTGTTTTAGTACATTTTTCAAACACATCAAATAAACGGAAGATTCAAAAAAAAAAAAATCTGCGCTCCAGAAGAAAAAATACATGCATACAAATATACAACAAACTGCAAACTGAAAACGAGTCACTGCATGCAATGAAGCCTGAAACAACTTTGTTTACGGGAAATCCCGAACTGAAATTAAATTAAACCAATAGCAAAATCTGCACAAATGTAAAAAACTGAACTACAATTTTATAAGCTTAAACCTATTCAGTATTGTTGACCTTTGTGTTTAAGAAGAGGTGTTTAGAAGAGGCTTGTTCAATTCCAGCTAGAGTAAGCCTTTGAAAAATCAAGCCAATAAATATTAAATATCGGGAACGGGAGAAAGAAAGCATAAATATCGCAGTCGACTCGATCGTTCAAGCGTTGGTGATGGTTACAATCGAAGAGGACCACTTCACAGTGAAATTATCTTCGAAGGTCACTCTTTTTTTTCTTTGTCCTTCTCTCCTTCCAGTGTAGATATTGAATGAGACGCTTTCCTTTTGCGTTTTAACTTCAGTGAACGTGATTTTAATAACTGGTTCAGTTTCGCTTGGTTTCAACACAATAATAAGCTTTAAAATTCTGTAGTCTTGTGCACGATTTGCTCGCCGTAACAACAACACCGTTCAGCTGTTCATATTGACTTGTCAAAATGAATGTGTGAATGTTCAGCTCCCAAATTCTTTCTGATCTTCTCCCATTTTTAGAGCTAAATCCATTTGCACATGTTTTTCCAGAATATACGAAAACTTTAGAAGACACATATGCATTAATTCTGCTTTGGCTATCTTTCTTTCCTTCACTGTGCTAACTGAACCGGCCAGTTTTTGCCGCCGTTTTCCGATACAAAACCATGCTTTCATTTAGATTGAAACCTGAAAAATCACACCAGTCGATTTATAAATTTGTATAAAGTAATACCGAAGTTTTACATAAAGCTAGTGATGTTTTTAATCAAACAATTATTCCATTCGCCCTTGTTGGATATACAATACATTGAAAATTCCCATCATTTTTTTTTTTTTTTTTCCATATTTGTGTCAACTTAAGAATAATGCTTCAGATCCCTAGAGTAAGGGAACCAATTCAGACAGCTAGAAAATCATTATCCATAGGTAAAAAATTTACATAATCTGGATATTTCTGTCTGAAAGAACAACACTGCCTGTTTTAATTCATTTATAATTCCTCAAATAATGAGGAGGGGCTTTTTAAATTGCAAGTAAATAATGGTACATTACAATGCAATCGTACACACGCAGTTTCACTTATTTTTCTGCAGATGTGAATGAGTGTAACTCAAGACCATGTCAACACAACTGCTACAAACACACATGGTAGTTATTACTGCCGCTGCTACTCCTGTTATACTAAACAAGGGACAAGATGTGATTTGAGGCAGTGTCGAATAAATAGCCAATGTTATTCATACAATACTCGCAATCCATCAAACCCTTGTCAGGTATGCTTGTACACAATGTAAAATATGCAATATAAATGTATGTCAAATTGAATGGCATATACAAAATTATCATGTGTGCACACCACAGGGCCAACTAAATAATGCTGCTCTATGATGAAATAAGCAGGCATTTGAGGAAAATTAGTGAGTGAAGCACAATATCTGTGACTAAGGACAGATTACTATTGATAACAATGTATTTCACACACAGCTTATCAAATGAAGGACAAGGATAACTTATTTTCATTTTGAGTTGGTGGTACTCTACATATACATTTCCAACAGAAGGTACATTTATTTTCACAAAAAGAAGAAGAGAAACAAACCTGTGAACAAGGTTTTAACTTTTTGGTGTAGTTCTTATGTGAAAATGTAAACTTCCTCTTAGTTTTATAACCAGTTTTGACGTTTTGTGGTTACAAAATGGAAAGAAAATCAGTGTTTTGTCTGGGTAGTTTAAAGGGAAAATAATGTAAAACTGCTTTGACCTGATAAATTATACCACCTTTCATTTTGTCAAATTAGAAATGTCACAGTGCCTACAAGACTAGATGGACCAATGACAATTCTTTGCCATGCAGTGATGGTATTGCCTGCACCAGAAATGACCGTGCTCCAGTGGAAGATGCATTGGCACTCGATTCACCTGCCTGTCATGCGAAGAGTGTTACAATGATGCATGTCGTGTTAAACCAGGATACTGCACAATCATTGTGGGAGGATCGAAAAACATGCTTCAGTCACGGGAACCTGCGGCCAGGATATCCATGCCAGGTAATCATGATTAACATAGAGAGAAATTGGTCAATATAAAACAATAAATTATTATAATTTATTGTTATAATAATATTATTAATGACTTCATTATAATATTAAAAGTATATGCTGAGGTGCAGGGGCTTCAATGGTTGGTGCATAGGACTCTGGATCAAGAGGTCCAGATTAGGTCAATGTGTTGTTTTATTGGGAAAGACACTTACTCTCACAGTGCCTCTTTCCACCCAGGAGTACAATAGACAAAATGCTGGGGTATTGAACCTGTGGTGAATTAGCTTCTCTTCCAGGGTAGTAGCGTGTTACATGTACATGTAAGTGATGGCACCAATGAACAGACTTCCCGATTTATCGAACACTCAATTTCTCAAAATCCCTGATAACTCAGTTGAACCAAAAGTCGTTTCCCTTGGATTTGTTTCACTGTAATTTTACCCCCGATATTTGAACTCCCGATTTCTCGAACCAATTTTCGTTTCCCTTGGAGGTTTGAGAAATCGGGATTCCACTGTTTTTATACATGTACATGTTTGCATGATAGCTGAAAGGTTAAATCTGCCTATTTCTATCTAATCTTTTCGATTGTTTCTACAAATTATTTTTATAGCACCATTACTACATACTATATGCGGATTTATATTGATTTTATCATATTAATAATGTTAATCATAATCATTTACATGTATGTATAAAACAAAACTAACTTATCCAGGTATTGTAAGATTTAGTTCACCGACATCAAGTTACTTCTTTCAGCAATGTGACAGCAACAACAAACATCAGTGGACCAACAACAATAACCTCCGATGCAGTGACAACAACTTGAGGACCAAAAATGATCGTTGTGTGAATGGAGCATGCGTAGGAACGCCCTACAGCTGCCTTTCATGTGAAACACATGATGTGTAGTGGCTGTCCAATCAAATCTGGATACTGCATTATACAGCATGGTGGTCAAAGGACTTGCTTTGCTAAGAATCAGTATAAACCTGGAAATCCCTGCCAGGTGTGTATTTTCTAAGAATATATTGAGCCTTAACTTACTTATTACTTGATGTAATATCGTGTTTGGGAATTTTTTTTTGGGGGGGGGGGGGGGGGGGGGGGGTGTGTGTGGTAGCAACTGAAATTGAAAGTGAAAACGGAAACATAAGTCACTGGTCTACAAAATATGATGTACTTGGTACATGCCAAATTTTCATACTGAGCTTTGTCGACTTGACATTAATCGTATTTTAGTAAAACCTAACAGAAGGTTTAATGAATGGTCAATCATAACAATATTTTAATCAGTTTCGTCAAATTGAATGTGTTTAATGATATACATGTATACTCTAGCAGGCCAAATTGATAATGCCGTTTATTATCCAACTCCACTCAGTAGAGTAAAAATAATGAGTGAAACGAGTACAAATATCTCACAACTTTACAGTAGTGTTTCAGCTGTCAAAATGTATTTTTAACTGTAGTGGTGTAAACCAGGAAGCAGCATCAGCACATGGTCCAATCGTGACGGTGTGGCATGCGATGATAGCAACCAGTGTACACGTGGAGACACGTGTCGCAGTGGCCAGTGCACCGCCACGCCTTTCACTTGCAACTCAGTGTGTCAGTTCTGTAATGGCAACACCTGCAGTCTGAAAACTGGATTTGGATTTGTGAACAATAAGTGCACGTGCAAGATAGCAGGTAACTAAAGTGTCACTGCAACTAAAATAAAATAACATTGTCCGTTCACGAGATCATGTTCAACCGTACAATCTTTCTACAGAACCCCGATATAGTTATTTCTTATTACCATTAATAGCTTCCCAACCTGTCATGAGGCTGACACATATTTTGCAATAAGCTTACACATGCACACAACGTTGTACTTGCAGAATGTACATTGTACAAGTCATTTTTATTGAATACTAACTTTTAATAGACCAAACAAAGTAGTGGTTTACAAAAGGCATTCCATGTCAATACAATGTTTCCTTGCAGGTCCTGACGATTGAGCGTTTCTTAATTATCGATAATTTATGCAAAAAATTGTTTAGCATTAGTAAGGTAATGCACGAGTTGTTTCTCTTTAGGTCAGGACTACAATCATCAGACTGTAAATCCATCAAACCAGTGTCAGTGGTGTGACTTGTATGATGCAGTAAACTCGTGCTAACAGTGCTTGGACTAATCGTCCCACAGTCCCATGTGATGATGCAAACAATTGTACAAAACAGGACACATGCAAAGCTGGCAGGTATATCTCATCTCTTATTTTACCAAAATAATGTTTGTTATCTGCGAGAATAACACCTTCCAATTGATTTTATTTTACAATGTGATCAAATTCTCTCTAGAAGCTTAAAACATTGGGGTAGGCATTATTTAGCTTGTAGAACGTATGTTCTTTTAGTGGGATTGGTGTGCGAGGGGCCTGGGGGGGGGGGGGGGGGAGGGGGGTGGGGCTGGGCTGGGCTGGCCAAGATATGTGTTAGGTGTTAATAGAGCCTCTAGTGGGGTGACAGGGGAGTGACATTAAAGCCAGTTGATGGATCCCCCCGGTTTTGGTTAGTTGGGGTGGATATAGGCCCTCTATTCTTAGTGGGGTTGTGGTACACTGTAGAACCTCGACATTTGCAGTAATTAGGGATGTGTTTGCCTTAAGCTTCACATTGCAAGTATGTTTTGTTACTCTATTACTCCAGTATATTGTAAAATTATCATATTTTACTCTCCATATGTCAATTTTTTATGATTATGCTAATGTGTAGCATAGATGTGCACGTAATGTCTGCAGTACAGTGTAAGTAGAGCTAAATATGTTGTGTTCTTTGTTTCAGGTGTGTAGGACAAGGCTACTCCTGTCAATCATCTTACCCTTCATCAAGTTGTATCAGGACTTCTGAGTGTGTTGGTGATGGTACTTGCAGTTCTATAATGAGGTCAAATGGAACCATATGTCGGCCTGCTGTTGACGCTTGTGATCAGTCCGAAAGGTACAGTACTGTAATATAAGAAATTAAACGTTCAGTGAGACTAAATGAATAAAGTATTTAGTAGAGTGTGTGTAATGTGTATTCCAGTTTGCAACAATTTTGTATGAAAAGTGGGAATAATGTACACAGCATATTTGAAAGTTAGACCAAACGTTAAGGTCATTGTTACTAAGGCATATCAGCACACTTTAGCACAACTTGTTTGTTTGTGTTATTTGGTCAGCTACAATATCAATAATATCACAAGTCTCGCATTACATTGTTTGTTTTTTTCTTCAAAACACTCAGATTAACATTCTTTTTGGTCACGCATAAACCTCGTGCTACGTTTTTTGAATCACGCAACAATAGTTTTTTCTTTAAACTGATGAAGGCTTAAGAATTAGCCGAAACGTATTTAACTCAATAGCACTATGAACAAAACAGAGTCAGTTGTCAAACCAGAAGCAGATCACCTAGGTGATCTGCTTCTGGTCAAACCTATTGAACAATTTGAACAATGTAAACTCCTGACTACAGCTACTCCATTTTGAAATAATATCAAGTTCATGAGTTAGGTTTCATCACATGTTTTATGTTCTTAAGGTGTAATGGTATTCTTGGAACATGCCCTGGAGCAGTGACAGATAATATTGTCTTGAAAATGGGCAGCCTGCAAATCATGAGCTCCAAATTCCAGTCAGCTAGCACCTACCAGTCTATCACAGACAGACTATTTTTGAAGATCTCTGGATTTTCAGTGTCGTGTGGACAAATCCATCTCAGATGGTCTGTGCTATCAGGAACCTCAACTTGCTCTTTTAATTCACATATCAGTGGTAATCTAACAATCACCAATGTGCACCATACTCTCCCTGGGCTAACGCTTCAAGATAATACAACTTACAAAGTCTCCATCAGTGCATCCGATCTGAGAGACAAAACATATCAACTCGTCTGCCAGCAGTGTTATAGTCGTGGATACATCAAAGCCGCATGGTGGATGGATCCGTGATGGGCCTGGAGCCGACCTGAGCTACCAAGCCTCCACATTGTTGCAGGTGAACTGGGGAGGAGTACAAAACAAGGCATGGTGTTGGCAAGTACGAGTGGAAAGTGCTCCTTACTTCATTTAACACCAATCAAACCACCGAGTTAATGCCTTTTACCAACATAAATCTAAACACCAATGCTGAGAAAACTTTCAACAACATAGGAGACGGTTCAAAAGTGAGATTCGTTGTTCGAGCCTACACGAAAGCGGACCTGTTTTCCACCCTCACAAGCGATGGAGTTGTCGTTGATACCTCATCACCTGTAGCTGGGAAGATATACGATGGTAATCAAGTTGGTGTAGACATGAAATATGCCAAATGGGCAAGTACATTCACTGCAAACTGGATCGTTTTACTGATCCTCATTCTCCCATTTCACGATACACCTGGGCGGTACAGCGACTGGGGGCTGGACTCATTACTTCATTTAAGACCACAGCACTAAACCGCTCTCCTACAGCAACCAACTTAAATTTAGTTTCCAAAGAAAGCTACTGCGCAGTAATCAGGGGTTACAACGAAGCAGGACTTTACACCCAAGTCAAGTCAGACTGTGTGCTAATAGACCATGATGCTCCACAAGCTGGCACTGTTAATGATGGACACTTCAGTGATGTGGACTATCAATCAGAGGATACCATGATAGCAGCCAACTGGAATGGATTCACCGACGGGAACAAAGGAAGTGGAATCGTGGAGTACAAGTACAAGGTTACAGATAACAGTGGCAACATAATTGTTCCTTGGACGTCAGCAGGAAATGCAACGAACATTACACATAGTGGGTTGAGTTTGAAGAATAGCACAAAGTACTTTGTGACTGTTAAAGCAGTTGATGCAGTGGGTCTAAGCGTTGAAATCACTACGGATGGCTTTACCGTGGATACAACTCACCCAGTGTTCACTGGTAAAGTTTTAGTAACAGGAGAGGATGACTTCATAAATGGAACCCCATGTGTCTACATACCAAGTGTATCATCAGTAACAGTGCAGTGGGTTGGATTTTCTGACGCACACAGTGGACTTCATCGATATGAATGGGCCATTATCCCTTCAGACGTGTCTCCATCAAGCTCTGACTTCAATGCTGTGCCAGGATCTAATCTACCAACATCAGCAACTTTCAGTGGCTTGGCATTAACTCAGGGTAAAAGTTACCACATCTTTATAAGAGCCTACAATGGCGCCAAATTGTTCAAAGATGCATATTCAGTCCTTGTCATACCTGATGCCACCCCTCCATCCCCAGGAAATGTGTTCGATGGACGAACTCCCGAAGTAGATATCGACTATCAGGCTGACTTGAATTATGTTGTCGGTTCTTGGACAACATTTCCAGAGCCACACACTGAACTTAAGCAGTACTACTATGCTGTGGGCAGCTGTATAATGGGAAACTATCACGTAACTGGAAATGGATTCGTTCAACTTGATCCTCCCAAGGCAACTTCCTTTGTGTTAGCGAACACTACACTGGTTAATGGCCAGCGGTACTGCATTAAGATCAAGGCTGAAAACAAAGCTGGGTTGATTAGTTCTGAAGTGTCTTCAGATGGCTTCATCGCTGATGTAACACCTCCAAATGTACGCAAGGCTCAAGTGCGTGACGGAAACACAGGTTTAGACATTGATTATCAGGCCAATACTACAGCACTGTCAGCAGAATGGGATGGTTTTGCAGACCCAGAGTCTGGAATTCAGTATTATGAATACGGAGTAAGCAGAAGTCGTGGAGGTACACCCGATATCTTTCCATTACAAAACACCAGATTAAACACTTCAGCTACTGCGGCCGGCTTATCATTGGCTGATGATGTCTATTACTTCATCGTCTGTGCTGTGAACAATGCTGGATTACGCAGATGCATCAGCTCTGACGGAGTTTCTCATTGACCTGACCCTTCCAAGCCATGGTGTGGTGCATGATGGGATTATTGAACCGGATCAGAAGTACCAGTCATCCCTGTCAAGTATGGCTGCAAACTGGGAAGGAATATGGGACTTGGATAGTGGTGTTGAGAAATTTGAATGGAGTATTGGAACGAGTGAGCAAAACAAAATCAGTATTCAAGACTACACTGATGCTGGTCTTTCAACGCATGTCAGAAGTCAAACAGTTCTTAATTTATTGAGTGGAACAAAATACTATGTGCATTTGAAAGTGACAAATCAGGCTGGAGCTGTCAGGGAACTCGTCTCAGATGGTGTCATAGCAGATGGAACTCCGCCAATACCAAGCACAATCTATCCAGGCTTTGGGTCCCAACATGAGTGGAAATACAGCGACCAAGAAAGTGCTTTCTACTCTGATACTGCATCAAGCATTGCAGTTTATTGGAACAGATTCTCCGAACCGGAAAGTGAGGTTTGGTACTACAAGTGGGCCATAGGGACAAGCAAGTGTGGTACTCAAGTTCAACCACTCATCAACATTGGCCGGTCAAACTATGCCAACACTACAATGACAGACCTGGTCTTCAGACCGGGAGTCAAATATTACATCACTGTGACGTCCAGGAACCGAGCTGGTCTCGTGTCACGATCATGCTCTGATGCGCTGGTCTTTGACAGTACTCCACCGCTTCCAGGAAAAGTATGCATTGGACAACCATCAAGCAGAAATGAAAGAAAACGTTTATCAGTAATAACAGTGTCATTATTTTCTGGGGAGAATTTACAGATCCAGAAAGTGGAATAAAGAGCTGCAATATTTCAGTCCTTGACCAAGCTGGAAATGTTTTCTTCTCAGCAGTGAGGAATACGTCATCAGGAAATATCACACTACCAGGCAGCATTAACATTCCTCATGGTGGATATAATACCAGCGTAGAATGCATGAACAATGCAGGTCTTGCTTCTTCGTCATCTTCAGCATTTGTCATAGACCACACACCACCCATTCAGACAGGTCCCATTATAGCAGGTGTATCACGTGATCACTCTTTCCAGTATCAATCAGAAATTAGTTCTGTTACAGCGTCATGGCCACCGTTTACAGACCGTGAAAGTGGTATAGAGAAGTACTATTTTGCCATTGGCACTCAACCTTATGAAGACGATGTTGTTAGTTTTGAAAACATGTATCTGGCAACTCGTATAACCAACAGCGACCTTAGTCTTTCCCATGGAGGTACATACTTCATCACAGTTATAGCAACAAACCTGGCTGGATTAAGCTCCAATGTCTCGTCACTTGGTCTCATAATCGATACATCTAAACCACTTGCTGTCAACAATGACGTCAAAGACGGTTTAGGCGATGAAGACGTCGACTACTTCTCCCCCAATATGGTTTTATCAGCACAGTGGAATAACATTACAGATCCTGAAAGTGGCATCATTCATAGCGAGTATTGTTTGGGGACCAAACCTCGTGGCTGTCAGATTAAAACAATGACAAGCACCGGAGCAAACAAATCATTTACCTGCCCAGAATGTGATGTACACGAAGGAGAGAGAGTTTATGTGACGGTTCACGTGACTAATGGAGCTGGTTTATCTAAAACACTTACCTCTGATGGAATGCTATTGGATGTCAGTCCTCCAGTAATGGGTGATGTTATTGATGGAAGTCATATAATTGGAGTTGACTACAATGTCGTACTCGAAGATTGGATTATTTCTATGTCTTGGTTTGGTGTGGAAGATGCTGAAAGTGGCGTGTGGTCATGCAGCTGGACCATTGAAAACACCAATGGTGTCATTTTGTTTCAAAAGAAAATCACCAACAACTCCATTTACGAGGAACGAAACGTCTTCTCAGATAACCAGACATACAGGGATCTTCACTTCATTAGAAACATGACTTACTATAATGTGTTGACTTGTTCGAACAAAGCAGAGTTACAAGCCGTTGCGCGGTCTGATGGCTTCCGGGTAGAGCCTATTTGGCCAATTCCAGCCGTTGTTCGAGATGGCTCAGTGCCAGGGACAGACCTTGTCTATCTAACCAATACAAAAAGAGTTGGTGCCAACTGGGATCCATTTTTGGCTGATAATAAGGATCCTGTTATCGACTATGAGATGGCTATTGGGACAGCCGCAGGCAAAGAAGATGTTCTCCACTTCACAAGTGTTGGCCTGAAGAAGAATGTTGAAAAGCACTTGGCGCCAAACATTCCAGACCTTGATGTTTTGGAAACTGGTATAAAGTATTACGTGACCATAAAAGCCACAACCTCAAGTGGTCTAAGCTCGAGGCAGCATTCTAATGGATTCACTGTAGATTCTAGCCCACCGCTGGAGGCAGAAGTTTCAGTGTCACACAGAGTGATCGATCAAGGAATGCAAACAATTGAAATTAGCGTTTCCTGGGATGGTGTTACAGATGATGAAAGTGGCATTAGTAGCAGTGGATATTGCCTTGGAACAACTGCTCATACTTGTGGGAGTGGCTCTATCCCAACAGGCGCATCTACGTTTGGAACTATTGGCCCTTTCAGACCTGACTCGTGGGCTGAATATTTTGTCACAGTTGTTGTTGAAAATGGAGCTGGTCTAAGAACGGTCATGTCGTCAAAGAAGCTTGTTTTTGACACGTCACCTCCATCCGAGGGTGCTGTGATTGATGGCAATGGCCATGACATTGATTTCATGAACTCTACAAGTGTCTTGTCGATTCAGTGGAGAGGTATTGACGATGAGGAGTCTGGTGTTGCCAGCTGCTCGTGGTCACTTATCGAACAGTCAGCCTCACATGACAGATCCGTATTTGGAAATGATACTGTGGTGTTAACAAAAGCCGTGGAAAGCAAAGGGAACCTCACTCAAGCAAATCTTAGTCTCGTACCAGGGGCTCGTTACATCAGTGAGATCACTTGCACAAATGCTGATGGATTCAGTAGTACGTCATCCTCTGATGGTGTTATTATTGATTTTACGCCACCAAATGCTGGTCTTGTTCACGATGGATCATCTCTGCTAGCTGATGTGGAATATCAGTCATTGACAACTTTGGCGGAAGCAGTATGGAATCCCTTTCACGATCATGAAAGTGGAATCGTGGAATACCGCTGGGGCCTAGGAACAACTCCTGATGACACTGACACCTTGAATTTTACGAGCGTAAGAAGGATGACATCAGGGAAAGCAGAAAACGTTGTTACTGACCCATGGTGCGAGGTACTACGTCACAGTGGAAGCTACGAATGGCGCTGGAATGACGTCACGTGGTTGGTCGAGTGGTTTTGTAGTCGATGTTACTCCTCCTGAATTAACTGAGGTAAATATTGCTAGCAACTTTTCCACGACACTGAGGTGGACAGCTGATTTCGTTTATACCACATCAGTAAAGGCCTTTCAAAACTCCTTATACAGTACATGAAATTCTGATGCCCGTTTCTCTGCCGTGAATAATTTATGCAAGTCCAGAATTTACTTCATACTTGCAATGGAAAAAGGTTGCTGAAAGAATATGAAAAATTTGTTCAAGCCTCTCATTGATGAAAACAAGTTAAATCTATGCAGAATGGTCAAGAATCCAGGAAAGCTAAGAATGATTTTCGAGCCTTTTTCGTGGCAGGTGATCGAGCCTGCAGTATAGGAAAGCCAAACCAGTTAAGCATTTTGACAGTTTTTTTAACGGTTAAATAACCTACAGTAATTCATAACGTGCTCTATTTCTGTTATACTTAACTTCACACATTCTTGTCCTTTGTGTAGGTCACGGCTGGTTCAAAGCTTTGGATTGGTCCCACAGACACTCTGCACGCCACTTGGAAGTCACAAGACCTCGAGAGTGGTATAGACAAAACAGAATTTTGTGTTGGAACATTACCTGTCGGATGCCAGATAAAATCCATGACCGAAAAACTCCCAAACTCAACAGACGTGACATGCAGTGACTGCCACTTGAACCATGATGGGACGTATTACCTTAGCATTAGAGTGACAAATGGTGCTGGTCTTTTTACTGTGATTGCAACAAATGGAACGAACGTTGATCTGACAGCTCCATCCCTCGCTGATATCGTTCCGCAGTTTTATGTGACGTCGTGCGTTACAAATTGTACCCTGGTGTCAAATATCACTGGTGTCCAGGATGACGAAAGTGGTGTCAGACGTTGCAGCTATGCCATAAGAAAACAGTACTGACTTTGTGACTGACTTTGTTGATAATGGTTTGAGTACGACTGTGGAGGCTACAGGTCTACAGTTGCTGGCTGGACAAAGCTATTACACTGTGGTGAGATGTGAAAACAATGTTGGACTTACCACAGAGAAAGTGTCTTCTCCAGTCATTGTTGACAATACACCTCCTTCAAAGGTATGATCAGTTCTTCTGACTAAATACATTCAATCACGTGGACAGTATTAAGCATTTTATAAGTAATTGACTTAGGGCAGGAATCTATTTCCCTAATTTTATTTACTGTAATCATCATTAGGAACGTGTCCTCTTATACGAAGTATTGGATCATCGTTATTTGTACTAATAAAGTGCTTTTCAAAACTCTGGGAAATAATTTTATATCAACTTTATCTCAGATGTACTGCAGATTTGTAGTCCCCCGTCCCGTCCTGTCTCTCCACAACCTTTATCAATTATGGACCATTAATACCTTTGGCATTAACTGTTCTATGTAGTATGTGTTATTGACATTTCATGGTAAAATGAGGTCCATGGGATATACTAGATAACACTTTCGTTTCTCTTCTTTCTAGGGCTCGGTAATTGTGAGTGAAGACCGTACACATGACGTTTTTGGCATACATTCCAGCTGCCATCTCTTCAACAAAACACTGCGGGCTCACTGGTTCGGTTTTAATGACAAAGAATCCGAGATAAGCGGATTTCGCGTAGCAGTTGGAAAACAGCCAAACGCAACCGACGTCTTGCAGTTCCAAGAAGTTGGATTGACGACAAACGTTACTCTTCCTTTGACCAATATCAACACGTTGTTTGATGGTGACATCGTTTACGTGACAGTTGAGTCACGCAATGCCGCAGGCTTGGCTACCCAAAGTTCGTCCCCCGCTACAAGGTTGATTGCAGCTGACAATGAGCAGTACATGAAAGAAGGAGATTTTTACTGTCTGAACGTTTAAGTAACAAAAATCTAGACTGATTATAAGAGACTACTGATTTAAAAATAGTCAATGTTTATTCTCTGCTTGAGTAGTTTGAAAACTAATTGTCTCCGCTAGTTTATATTAATCGACTGATTTTAAATTTCAATTATTTTTTTACTTTTACATACACTGTAGTGGTAGGGCTTAGTATGAATGTATAAGGAAAGGAATTGTTTATTTTGTATTGTTATTTTCAGTTATTAATGTAGGTGCCTGCTCATAGACACAATCGACGTAGAACACTTTTGTTTGTTTAATTTTCCTTACAAACATAGATGTTGACCTGAAATTGCTGACTTTCCGTATAAAACTGAACACGCATCGTTCAATCGGCTTCTAGTCACCACCAAGTCAACTTTTATGGAAGTTGTTGTTTTGGAGTAGTTACCTTTATTTCAGCAAATAACATAATTATTGTATCTTGTTCTGAGAATTGAGTTCTCGGGCTCACGGAAATAGTAAAGTGAGCCTGCAGACAGCCTTTTTATTTTCTCACTGTCATTAGTTAAGAACCAAAGATGAATTAAAATTACAGTTGTCATCCTGTACAGAGGTTTTCACTTTGTAGCCAGGCTTTCGTCATATAGCAGAGGGGTGATACGAGGGTGTCGTCAGATCGTATTGAATCTGCAGCCATTTGTTCCCATGAGGGACATAAACGCCACACACCCAAGCAACTTTGACGTCTTCAACGCCGTGTGTATGAGTGCGTATTGTGGGGTGCAAGAAAAGGGACACGCAAAGTTCGTGCTGAGATCCTAAATCAGGCCTATATTCCCAACGCAAGGGAACCGGAAGAGGGCAAGTGATCATGAGAAATCCAGAAAAATACAGAAAATACACAAAAGCGTATAAAATTTTGATCATACAAAGCTCTGATTGGTTGCGCAGTTCTTTTGTAGAAGGCTATGTAAATACGGTTATGACTTTGCATTTCGATGGCTGTATTTTATAACAGAAATAGAAAACGGCCTAGAATTTATATTAACTTATGCCTGTGGCTCGGATTTACATAAACTTTCGGATTCTCCCAAACTGTCTCTCGTGTTTCCATCAGGTTATGTAAACACGCGCGCCGCAGATACCTCGCCCCAGTTAGGCTCGATTTCAAGATCGGCTGGAAATAGAGCCTACGCCCCAGTTGGCATAGGGATTTCTTTTCTTTGAGGCGAAATTCTTAGGGATCTCCTTCCCCGTCACGTCAGTTGGAGTTCACCCTAACCTGCGATCAGGCGTCCTTTTTCCCTAAGAAAAATGAGGTAAAGAAAACGATTTAAAGGTCAAATGTAATGAAATTGTAATAACATTAGTTTTAAGTCGAAATCATTGGGAATATTATGAATTGTCATATTCTGAAGTTTGAAACGATTTAGACAAAACGTCGCCGAGATATTCGACTTTGAAAACCGCCAGTCCGCCACAAACGGAAGCGTTCGGCCAAACTTCGGAAAATTGTCGGAAATGGGAAGCTCACCACATATGACGTCACATACACGCGCGAGTCCGCGAGCAACCTCGATTCCAGGCTCTCTCTCCTTTTCCTCCCTTGTCGTTGAGTAGAGAGACCCTGGTTGCGGCTGGTCACGTGACTATGCGGCTACAAACAATACCGCAGGGAGGGTTGGGTCTTTGAGGCCGTTTTGTCAAGGTGAACAATAATCACTATACTAACCAAGGGATCGAAGGGGCAAATCGAGTTTGGTTCAAAATGGAACAGCATTTTATACGGCAAGATTATGTTAAAAGTGAAACAGGCTATTTGTATGGAACGTTTGTTTTTATTCTTTACAACTTCATGACACGAAAATGTATACGTGACGGATATTTTCGAGCCACAAAAGCAGCGGCGCGAAAATTACGAGAATGGAAAATTCGCCTTGCGAACACAAAATTTATAAGCTACCGGTTCATTTAATATAACGATGAACCATCGACTTCAGATTCACTTTTACACTAAGTAGACAGGTTCATGATCGTAAAGCTAAACGATCGATGTAAACCAGACACCTTGGTCTCAAACCAACATTGAAAACAACAATTCTTTGTTTTCATCTGACGTCATCAAAATTCTAAAATCTAAACTGTTAATCCTACAAAGCTATTCTTTTTATATCTTCTAGACATAGAAATCATTAATCTCTATGCAAAGTTTGGTATCGATCCAGTGATTCCTTTTGGAAATAAAGCTATTTGAAATTTGTGATGTCCCGGATGAACGTGTTAATGAACTGTCACAAAAAACGGATATTTTATATCATTTTTAAATTTTCAGACGTGATAATAATTTAGAAGAGGTGTCTAAACAGATTTGAAGTGAAAGCTAATGATATTGACGGTAGAATATGCTCTAATTCTTGTGCAATTTTATGGCGGCCATGTTGGTGCCCAGAGAAGGGCACCAACATGGCGGCTGCATACTAAACACTGTAATTTTCTGAAAATTATTTTGGCTATAACTCGGTTATGAAAAACGCTACAAAGCTATAATTTGGACAAAACGTTTCTTTCTGCCAGTTCTTTTACCTGTTAATTTTCTGATGTTGTTCATGCAAGCAAACAGTTTTTGTAATGTTGATGAAAAACAACAATAAGCTTGGCGAGCTCGTTCACAGCTGACCCTGCGAAGTGCCACTAAATTAAAACACAACGGCATTCATTTACAAATTCATTTGGAGCGAAATAGTCCAAATTTTAGGATAAAAGAGTAGCTTACTATTTTCTCTAACTGATTCTGTGTTAGTTTGACCATAATATAGTTTTCTTGTGTCAAAAAATCTACAACAACAACCGCTCGAAGCGGTTCCTTGAAAATCAACAAACTTGTACGGCACGAAATAATTATGTCAAACGGACTGTACGAAGGAATTTTTTTCCATCGGCAGTTTTTGCAGTGAATACCATTTAACGATCACTTAAACTCGTTACCTTAAAGCTGTTCACATACCAAGCTTACATGTAAACTTAATTCTTGAAATGATCGGCTTTCTTCCGTGGACAAAATTCCGTTGTAAAACGTCCGATCGATCGTCGTAGTTGTGCAGTTCTGAGAATTACGCAGGCAGTTTCCGAGAAAAGATTATCGCAGTGATCTTCGGCCTGGCAAAGCCTGTAGAAGCTTGAATAACCACATGTAAGCATATGTACAAACTTTTTTGGTGCTTTCTTTTCTTGCGAGTTGTTTGAAGACCTGCTGCGTCTGCGAGTTGCGACTCAGAGTCAACGCTCTCACCCTCTCATGGTAGATTTGTCACAGCAACAACTCTAACACTCTACCACCCCTCCCTCCGAATATATTTTTTTACCACCCAGAATCTGGGTGGTCACGTGACCAGCCGCAACCAGGGTCTCTCTACTCAACGACAAGGGAGGAAAAGGAGAGAGAGCCTGGAATCTACTCAACGACAAGGGAGGAAAAGGAGAGAGAGCCTGGAATCGAGGTTGGTCCGCGAGAAGAGCTGTTCAAAAACGTCACTTAAAAAGTGAATCCACATTCCTATAAACTATTTCGCGATTATTCCAACACGTCCAGGAACTGGACGGCAAAGAAATGTACCAAAATGCAAACCGCATTACATTCCCTAACGACGAGAAGAGATGCAAGGAATGGATGAGATTAATTTGTTGTATTTGAGCATTTTCAAGGGAGATGTCAAGGTCTTCATCCATTTCGTCAATACCGGCTATGGAATAATCTCCGAACAAACCCAGAACACTAAGCAAATTACAAGCTTCAAACACGCGCGAAAACACGAGCGAAAATACGCGTGAAAATAAGCTCACCACATATGACGTCACAAAAAACATACATTCGTTTCCATTCCAAGCGCGGTCATTTCTGGTTCGTTTTCGTTCAGCCGTCGGAAATTCTCGGAAATTGTCCAATTTTGTGCTTTTTCAGCGCCACAAACCAGCTTTTGAGAGTTGAGTATGATTGATGCCAGTATAAAGAACAGTTTTCGCGACAAAAGAAAAAATACCAAATTTCGTTGCATTTGACCTTTAAAAAGCGCGCCTCATTAAGCGGCCGATGCCCATATATGGGCATCGAGCCGCTTCTAGAAATGGACGGGGTTTTTTCATGGTCACTAGCCCCAGACCTCTACACGGTTGACATGATGTTATCGCATCTCGGTCTAAAATTAGCCAGTAGAGAATTTCTCTTCCACAGGCTTTCTGTAGTGTCGTGTAAGTGCGTACATGTATTGAGTTTATTACAGGAATCGCATTGAAAAAAGCAAAGACAAATGTCCCACAGCAGTGAACAGCAGTGTTGTTGCAAAATGTGCTAAATTTGGCGGTGTGACCTGTGCGCGTTATTCGATCCCAGCGGGAATCGGCTTCCGGTTTCACGCAAACTGCGGACTTTAGCGAGACTGGCGTGACTACTTGTTTTTTTCGTAGTCACTGCACTTTCCCCAGTTGCCATTGCATTGCATTGTCTAAAATTAGCCACTAGAGAATTTCTCTTCCACAAGCTTTCTGGATAATTTCTTCCTACTTTTAGAGAAAATTTCGATTTTCGTACCGTGTAAGTGCTCTTTTCATGTTCTTTACAAAGAACAAGCGAAATCCACACGGTTGACATGACGCAATCCGACAGTGTCTAAAATTAGCCACTGGAGAATTTCTCTTCCACAGTCTTTCTGTAGAATTTCTTTCTACTTTTAGAGAAAATTTCGATTTTCGTGTCGTGTCAGTACTCTTTAAAGAAACATTCGAAATATTGAATTAGACAATGGAAAATAACAGTTTTTCTTCATACAATTACAGTATGTCAATTTATTTACGAGGAAAAAACGCATGACTGACCTTTTAATCAAGAGGGGTTTTCCCATTACATTGTAAACGAAGCCAGGAGACATGCAAATAAATAGCCACTAGAGAATTTCTGTTCTGTTTAATACATGCACCTCAACCAGTAAACGAACTATAAAACCCGGTCCCAAAAACATAATAGTTTTTCTTAACACAATTCCACAGCATATATGTCATTCACAATTTATTTTCACGTTGAGCGAAAACACATTTTTTCCCCGTTGAACATGAAAATTAACCACAAGAGAATTTCTCCGTCTTCCTTAGCATGATGCAATATTACATCAGGCAGTCACGTTTTTCGTCACGCAGGTTCGTGTGTTGACTCTTTATAGGCCTTAGAGTCCAGTGACCGCGAGTTTACTCGAAGCGATCGAAGCAGAATTGTCAAGCACAGCGCTCGCCTTGTAAACAGGTGAATAAAATATACGTTTACTTGGCTTGTGTGTAAGCTTGTTATTTTTTAATTTCACGACTTACATAAACAATCAAGTTTATCCTATTCTGAACGTATGGGTTACCCTGTGGAAGACAAAAATGCTTAAAAAACCAAACCCTGTCCAGCGGGACATTCCTATATAGCGTACACAAGGGAGAGCCCCCCACCCCTACCCCCCCCCCCCCCCCCCCCGAGGAAATCGGCCGCTTGTAATCCCTTCAGGGGATCTTATTGGTTATGTTATCATCAGTCTCATATCCAACGCGGGCTCACTTTTAAAACAGCGTAACACAGATCAATCTTCCACTATGACAGACTGGTGGCGTATAGGAAATGCCCGGTTTCCCCCGTGTCGCAGAGCTATTTATCCAGCTCTGCGGCGGCAACAGGCAAAGAAAGCGCCAGGAGATGCGACTAATGTTCAAACTTGGAACCTGTGGGGCCCGGGGTGGGGGGGGGGGGGGTACTCCCCAAAATTTTGGTGGGGGTGTGCGGCCCGCTTCTTGAAACCCTTACCCTATTTCAGACCAAAATATGTGATTTTTGATACCCTATTTCAGACCTGACCCAAAAATCGATACCCTATTTCAGACCTATAAAATTAGTACACGTGTCTAATACATGACTTCAGCTAACCGGAATGGGTTCTATTTGCGCAAACATTTCAAAAAGGCTTCAAATTCTGGTCTAAAAGCCAAACCAAATTCCAGACTAGAGTGCACAAAACATACCCTATTTCAGACAAACGGTCAAAATGTATACCTTATTTCAGACCAAAACGGCTCAAAAACCATACCCTTTGCGGGCGGCACATACCTATATAGCTTATATAAGGGAGTACCCCCCCCCCCCCCCCCCCCCCCCAGGGTAACTAGGACTCTGGGAACGAGATTGATTGTCTCGTTCCCTTCTCGTTCCCGGAGTCCGCGTGTTTTCCATTCTCGTGTCCAGAGCTACGCGGGTTTTTTAAATGACCACGTGATGACCATGTGACCAAAAGAACGGAGGATCTGGGAACGAGAATGCGTGTTTTCGGTCAGCGAGTAAACAACGCATCTTCCAATTTGCATAACCTCTGACTCATAGCAGTACTGGCTCAGTCGTGGTTGGTATTCTCGCGTCGTATGGGTAAGATTCATGTATTTTTGGTTGCTGAAATTAAGTGAATTGTTCTCGTTCTAATTATAAACAGGCTAGATATGATGTATTTATGTCCGTTGATTCTCCAGTCTGTGCAGTGACGAAAAATGGGCTAGACAATTCATGTGGTTTGTCAGACAATGGATCACGCGATTTGAAGTAAGTACTAGTTAACAATTAGACTAGTTATAGTTACCACTAAAGTGCCAACAACATAGAGGAGCGAATAATTGATAGAAAGCTTTAAAATATATATGATCATGAAATATATACGTTCTTAATTATTAAATCTGACCAGCATTACATTGTAAATATTACAGACAACATGAAAGCCCCAGTTTATTTGATGACAAGATAACAAAATTAATACCCCATCCTAAAGTTGCTTAGAAATCAAAGATGTGTCTTCGTTTGCTCAAAATGTTTGTCATTTTAGTTGCATGAAAGTTGAAAGAATTTTAAAATTATTATCGGAGCAAGGAAGCGTTGCGTGACGGGGCCAGACTGTCAGATGTTTATATTTTGTAATGACTCATTCCAAAAATTAAGATTTACCTTTTGTTTTCATAGCTATTTTGATAATTTAACTGTAGACAATTTTAGTCCAAGAATTGCAACTTCATAAATAACTGAAGTCTTTTTCTTTCCAAGAGTTTTGTGTATGACAGAACTGAAGACGAATGAATGTTTACATATAAACAAGCGTGTGTGGTGATGAAGGAATAATAATAACAACACTGAATGAAACCCTGAAAATGAATCTCTGCTAAACTATTTTTGGCTTTGGCTTGTAACGGCGAAGTATTCTGTTCGTTTCTTTGATCTTTTAAAAGTCTTAAGAACGTGTCAATCGACGAAAGAACACACTGGATCGGAATTGAGAAGCGAACAAGCAGTTCCTTGATCACCTGTTGCTTACAATTCAATTTACAAAGAGAAATAAGGTGACTAAAAGCCCTTTCAATGAAGAAATATTAACCTTTAATACTCACCTGTACAATTACAAGCCACTGTTTATGAACAATGGGGTATTACTTACTCCCAAATATGGGGTATTACTTACACCCAAATATGGGGTATTACTTACACCCAAATATGGAAAACAAAACTCACGGTCTATCGAGATATTTTCACCCATTGGCAATTATGAGCTTGAGATTTCTATGATGTGATAGTTGATGAGGCCGTAGGCCGAATCAACTATCACATCATAGAAATTGAGAGCAAATAATCTAATTGTTTAATCTAATCTAATTGGACGAAGTTTGGAACGAAATATTTAATGGCAAATTCCTGTAAATGTACAACAAATGCGAATGAAAGAACACTAAACAATTTACGGAAAGATCGGTAAACCGACACAAATTCGTCCAAAAATGACAGCCTGTTTACACCACAAGTTTCAGCTTAGCCTATTCAGTATTGTTACCTTGTATTTCCAAGAGGCTTGTCAATTCCAGCTTGAATCAGCACAATAAATATCGGTTACAAAGCTTAAATACGGCAGTTTGTCAAGCGTTTCCCGTGAAACCTTCGACTCCGTTCGACGGTTGTCCGTTTGACTTGTAAAATTAATATAATGTTCAGCTCCACAATTATTTCAGATCTTCCCATTTTGTGCTAAATCATTTGCACAATTTTCCAGAATATATGAAACTTTAGAAGAGATTGAGCAAAGAAATAATCCAAAGAAAACTTTTTGTCCTGTTTTCTTTTCATTCAACTGACTTGGCGGAACCCGCGCCAGGTTTTGCCGCCGTTTTTCATATAAATCATACTTCATTTAGATGGAACTGAAAAATCACTCAGTCGATTTATAACTTTTGAAAAAGTAATACCGAAGTGTTAACCTAAAGTTTTGTACGTATTTACGAGACAAAAGTTGAAATGCAAAACTATTTTGAAGCTCCAAGCGTCGCAGTGTGTTAGAAATCGAAATAAATAAATTCATGAGGTTTTCAGTTTTAGGCCGCCGCACGGAAAATTTAGTGGTGAACAATAACGACAATAGAGTGTTTTTGTCTCGGAAACTATCGGTCTGATAGTTGCCCTTGGAAATTTTATGTTCTAAAAAACTAGCATATAAGCCCTCGAACTTCGTTCTCGGGCTAATATTTGTTTTTTAGAACATAAAATTTCCGCGGGCAACTATCAGCCGATACAGTAGTTCCTCGACAGAAACACTCTATTGTTATATTAGTGTACTAGTAGATTTTTACTAATTATATATGGCATGCGGCTAGAATTGCGGGCCCAAGCACGCGGGGGTTCAAAATGCCTTTCCCCCCGGGAAACTGAAAGTTTGGGATTAAACGCAAAAAACAACGTCATGGTTGGAAAGATAAGCCTATTTTCCGTATTATTTTCTGAACAATAAATTAATTTTCAAAAAGAACTAGAGGGTGTAGAAAGTTTTCCAAAATTGTTTTCATTAAGAAAAACGGTCCGGAGCTCCCTCACATCGATACCATCGCATCGCGATGCGATGCGATGGTATCGATGCGATGCGATGGTATCGATGTGAGGGAGCTCCGGACGACTTCGCAATTTTAAGACATTTGACTGCATAGTTTTGGCGGGAACTGCGCTGTGCGCAGTACGTTTGACCGCTGTGTGGCCGCATGCCAGCTACGTTTTCAGCCCTGCTATAGTTACCACTGAAGTGCCAACGACGTAGAGGAGCGAATAATTGATAGAAAGCTTTAAAATATATGATCATGAAACATGTTATAAACTAAATTCGATTTCGAGCCGACATTACGGCTTTATAATGACGGCTAGCTAGGGAGAAAATATATTCCGTATTGCTGGTTTGCAACCAATCCCGAGAGATTCAAATGACAAAGACGCGGCGGCCATGTTGGGGGTACAAACAATAGAAGCCAATTAGAAATCTTTTGTTAATGACCCCCAGCTGATGTCACTTGCAAACCACCAATTGGACGGAGTCGCGAAGCAACGGAGCCCAATACCCAGGGGGGGGGGGGGGGGGGTACTCCCTTATGTGGCCTATATGGGGATGTGCCGCTGGACAGGGTATGGTTTTTGACCTCTCTGCCCTGGACAGGGTATATAATTTCATGCGAGCCTGTCCTAAACAGGGTATGGTTGCACGATTGTCGTCGTAAAAATATGGTTTATACAGTATTTAGAGATCGGAGACGTTTGCCGCGTATCCGTCAAACGGGATTCGCTAAATTGCAACCTAAACAGAGTCCTAAAATAGAGGATGTTGCCCTACACAGGGTAGGTATTTTAGCGGTTTTTTATTGTTTATTTGCCCTAAACAGGGTCAGGTTTTTGAACCCTCAGCGGCCCCCCTATACCAATCTTCAAGTACCCCCCCCCCCCCCCCCCCCCCCCCCCTGGCCCAATACGGAATATATTTTCTCCCAACGCCGTCATTATAAAGCCGTAATGTCGTCTCAAAATCAAATTTAGTTTTGTATCGCGATTCAAACAATTTTGGACAAATTAAAAGGAAAATTAAGATCAGTCCTTGTTGATTGAAATAGAAATTCCCACTGTACGCGACAAATGTGCACGAATCAGCTTGTTGAACGCAAAAGCATTTTATCGTTTCGAAGAAAGTCGGACTTTTCTCGCCGGTAAATTGATTATGGAAACAAAAGCAATTCAGAATTATGTCCCACAAAGTTTTCTAAAGTACCAACAGCAATGAAATGGGAAAATAATCCAATTTTGCACCGAAAAAGTTGATTTTACAACTTAGCGCGTGCACATCGTGAAAGCAAGTGAAAACGGTAAAGCCTGGTTCACACTTGTGACATAAGCATAAGTTAAAACATAAGCATATAAAGCATAAGGATGTTCACACTTGTGATATAAGCATAAGAATTTAAGCGACATAGGGCTTCAGACTTATGATCGCGGGAGTATGGGACGAGTTGCATAGTTTTTTTGCGGTTGGACATATGATTCTAACCAACGCAAAAAGGGATACATTTCCAATGTTCCTTAAATAAAGGCTTATTTTTCTTCGTCGGTACCAGCGCCGGGATACTTTTTTGCTCTCGATTTTCGTTTTATTACGACTGTATTTATTTCTCAGATCTGTGAAGAGTGACTTGGCATCATCCCCTGTGACAAGCAAAATTTATTTACGTTAAAACTTCGCTTAAAAGGTGCAGTTTATATTAATTTCAAATAAGCTGGAGTCTATTTTCACTTGAATTTCCGCTGATATCAAATACTACTGTTTCATTATGCTTATGCTTATGCTTATGTTGTCCGGTTCACACTTGCGATAACTAGGCCTGAATAGATTGTGCTCGGCAACTTTTGAGCAACGTCTGGAGTTTTGAGCAACTTTTTGTACTGCAAGCAACCTAGAGAAACTTTTGCCTTCCTTGGCAACTTTTGAGCAACAAAATAATGATAAAACACCCAAATTATCCCAAATGTTTCTATTATTGAAACTGGTCGACACTAAGAATGCTGTAGACGTGTATTGAATAGTATTGACCCTGCAAATGATTAACATTCCTTTGTTTTCTACTTTCTGTGCATGAATTGACGTGCACTCACGAACTGGACAGCAGCTATCTATTTAATATCGTTTGCGGATTATCCAGCGGTTATATGCTCCAACATTAATTAACATAATTTACTCATTAGAAACTACTTTACTTCATTAGAAAGTACTACTATTGGTAGTTATGTTGAAATTTAAGATTATATTGAATTACACATCCAACATTTCCATGTTTTAAGTTGTTATCTAGAATAAAATGGCTTGCCAAAGTGAGCAACTTTTTCAAATTTTGGTGGCAACTTTTTCAATTTTTGGCAACTTTTGAGCAACTTTTAGCCTTTTTTTGGAGCAACTTTGGCTGAATTTGCTAGCACAATCTATTCAGGCCTAGCGATAACGCTACATAAACATAAGCAGTCCGGGAGGATACCAATTCTGGAAGAAACGGAATCAATTGTTCTACGTCACGAAACGTCACCGATCAAAACATTGGATCACATTCGAAGCCAAATGTTCAAGATGGCGGACAAGCGCGAGGAAGTGTATACGATCGAGTCTACGGGCGATATGATTTTACTTTCCTAGTATTCCGTGCGAAATTTATCTTGAAAACATCACAACCAAGATTCTAATAGAGGAGATGAATCGTGAAAATAACGCGGAGTGAAATCTACTTTGTCTGTCGCGTTAATAGCAGCTCATCGAGTGAGATCGTAAAGGTCGATGGAAGGTCGTAGCAAAGCTTGTAGTACATTGCTATTTTCAACTTTTACAAGTAATTGAAAATGATGATTCTACAGGCCGAGGCTTCAAAGTACAATCTAACGCTAAAATAGCTTGAATTTGATGACGGTTGCTACATATAAGTAGTTTATAACGTGTGGAAGGAATAGCTTTATTTTTATACCTAGAGTTGTGTTCTTTTCCTTTCTTTCTGCTCGTGTATAATTTCTTAAAATAATAAACACCTCCAAATTAATTAAAGCTAGTGTACTCCTCCATGGGTTACAATTCAGAAAAATAATATTGTCAACTGTATGGAATTTCCTGAATTGTTGCTCGGATCTCTCTGTCAAGTGGAAGGCCAGCAGAACATCTGTTTCCTCAGGATATAAATAATAGTCTGTCCCAAAACATTGTGAGGATTTTATCCAAAATTTTAAAGTCACCCCTTGTGAATATGAATACTAAAGGACTGCCAGACCTCTGTACTTTATATAGAATGTGTTACGGTTTTGGGTCTCCCTGTGACAAATGAACTGAGTGTAATAATGAGGGCCATGACTTTGAAAGGAGAGGCTAGAGAATTCTTCAATCAATTTTCATAGTTGCTATTTGTTTCATCTATGGCTATATTGCTGATATCAATAAATTATTGTTATCTATGAAATAAATAAATATGTGAGTGGAGAAATCATTCAAAATTTTTCAGGTGGTAAAATAGTTTTATTTGTTTTCAAAGTTGCCCTTATCCTTTTCTTCATTCCTCTCTCCACCTAGAAACAATATAAACAATATTATTAATAAATTGTTTGTTTAAAAAAATGTAGAGCAGAGCTGGAGATAGTTAAAAACTCTGAGTCATCTCTATGAACCTGGGCCCGGTTGTTCAAAGCACGATTAAGCTAATCCTGGATTAGCGTGAATTTTGATTTCAGTTTTGTAACTTTTCAGTGAGATTTTCTGTTTATATTTTTTGCTCTTCAGTTTTGACTTTGACTAATGTCAAACTCCACAAAACATTGTCATGGATTAAACCACATTTATATGGAAGAAATTGAAACCAAGATTATTTGTTAATCCTGGATTAGCGTTAATCGGCTTTCGAACAACTGGGCCCTGGAGATTTACTAAATTATCAGACAAAAATTTAATATTCAACATACTGCTGAAAGTTCCTATATAAATTTACCATCATGATGAGAATTTCACAGCCTATTGGGCCCTACATGTATTTGAATTGATTTGAATTGACAGGTCACACACAATGAAATAGACCCAGGCGTAGTCATTCAATAAATCGATAATTTAATCAATAGCAGTCAAGATCAATCTTTGCTTGATATTGATTGGTATCGGCAATCAATAAGAATCAATAAAGAAAGAGTTGTGAGCTCAACTGATATCATTATTGCCGTTGATTGTCATTGGAAGTTATTACTTTTCGGTATTTCCCCGAGTAACCGAGTAACACTGATAAAAGCATTGACACAATTGTGAGTATATTTGAATGACTCAAACTCAAATAATTTATTATTTATTATTTGTCTATATAAGAATCATTCGACAAATATCCTCACAATATGCAAGGGTTTCACGTGTTTTTGTAAGGCTATAGATTTCTGCCAAATGACTATAATTTGTTTCTGTGATTTTGATCGTCAGCAACAATTTATTGATAGCAGTATTATTGATCCAGTCAATTCATTCATCCTCTTCGCCCGCAACTATCCTACGCCATCTATACCGGTCTTTTGCCACCTTCCCAGTCAATTGGTTTCCGATATTTATTTATATCGAGTGATTACCCTGAAAAACACACTCATAACATACACACTGAACTTTGATGAACAGCCTGGACCAAAGAACTTGGGAAAATAGCAACAAAACCATATATTCAGAGGCATGAGGGGTACACAATGCACAGCTGTGTCTATATTTGAGTTGCTGGAAATGTCTATGTGGTTTTGTGATTTCCCTCAAGAGTATGTCTACATCATATGCAGCAACAGTTCTTGAGAATTTCCACACAAATCTCCATAATATTTCTGTATTTTAATACTGCTTTCAGTAAATACAGAACATAAATATTTAGGAAGTAAACTTGCGAGGTGAGCCATAATCACCAGTAAGCTTTTAAATACAACGATTGACAATTAAATGATAGACAAATCTCACTGATTTACAAATTTCACCTTCACATGTGCTCACTGGCCTGAATTCCTCTATTAAAACGCTTAAATTGAGCGAACAGAGAGTTCCTCAGGCGAGCTCAAAGTGACGCAAGAAGAAACACATATGTCACAAGACACTGAAGGAACGGGAAACCTCCGCGAAGTCAACTTTAAAAAGTGTCACCATTGATCCTACGTGGTTACCAGCGACGAAACTTTCCAAAAACAACACTTATTAACAGCACAGTCGAGGAAAATTATTCTCTTGCTCTGGAAAATTCGCCAAGGTAGAGAAAATAAAACACAAATACATGTACTTACATTTGATACCCGCCAACATGGCGGCGTCCTCTTCGATCCTCCAACTTTGGTTGTTAAAATAACCGCTATCAAACCTTCATCTGTTCGCAAAAACACACTACAACACGCATCCATCTTGTTTCTCCAAGATTCGTCACTCAAAGTTCCCGGATATTGCGTGTAGAGGCTGGTAAGGAGCTTTTTGAAAAAGCTCAATTTTTCTCGATTATTTTTGGCGATTTTTGCGCATTTTCGGTGGAACAAAAGAAATATGACGTCACACTTTCTTCCAGAATTGGTATACTCCTACCCTGGGCCCAGAGGTTTCTTTCTTTTCTTTCTCAATCTTATCTTGAGCCGTGAAGCGGCGAAAACTGTGTTGCTTCGATCGCTTCGATCGAGTTCAGAAGAAGATAAGAAAGAAAACCTCTGGGGCCAGGGTAGTATACTCCCGGACTGATAAGCATAAAATTAAGCATAAGAAAAAGGAAATGTTTCCTTTTTCTTATGCTTATGCTTATGCTTATTTTACCCCGGTTCACACTACGCTTGCTTATGCTTATGCTTATGCTTATGTTTATGCTTATGCTTATTTCACAAGTGTGAACCAGGCTTAAACAAACTCTAAGCGAATTTTAAAAGCTTATTACAAATCGGTTCAACTCATTTCGATTCAAAACAGCGCAATTGTGTAAACAAACAATGTTATTTTTACGGCATAGTTTATACACACGCATTTCTAGCATGTCCGGGCTACGAAATTCACGTTCTTTCAGAATGAGAAATTATATCGCTGTCGTTATCTGCTAGCGGTATACATGTACTCTTGAAGCCACTCATCGTAAGGACCTTCTGGGTCTGAGTTGTCTGCTGCTGCTTCTATAAACCTGTATATAACTCATCGCACTCAACTTCATCAACAGTCAAGAAGAAACACTGAATTATGCGTCTGATCGCTCAGAATCGCTCCCAAACGCAAAATCATCCGTAGACATAACTTTGTGTAAGTTTTGACGGCTCTAGACAAAATTTGAACTAAAATATATCTGGTTATACACACTACAAGCCACGAAACTCCTCGCTGTCTTTGCGTGGTTGTCGAAAGCGTTCTGGTTTTGACGTCACGACCGACTCGGTCCAGGACTCCACCTCGCTCAGTTTTTTACCTAACCGGAAATTAGATTTCACGTCTTTAGACGGCTAAAACGCAGTGAAGAAAAGCGACATGGAATATTTTTTCAATGTTCATATCAGGATCCTATGTAGATTTGATCAAGCAAATAAAAAAATATCTGTCATATACACTTTAAGGCCATAACACAATAAGCTACAATAACAGGCAAAAAGGCTTTGCAGCCAAAATATTGATTCAAATAAACACTTTATTTGTTTTCGGATCAAAGCTATTGATCGATCGATCGAATTGTATACGAAATTACAAAAGTTTAAATTAAAAAGTTAAATATTATTTTTATTGGAATCAAATGATCAGTTGAACAATAAATTTTGTTATAAAGCAAATAACACATCGACATAACAATTACCGACCGTCCTGTGGTGTCAGTTTTCCTTTCCTAGATCCTAAGTCTTGAAATCCATTTGAAGTGAAGCGCTCCAAACGCCAGAGTTCAGTTGAACACTTCAATTTCCCGGATCTTTGTCGGCGGTTGAGCCTAAAATATGCCCTGGTGGAACCGTTCTGTTATTCCCGGTGTTTTTGATATTGTATAAACCCCTTGATTCATCGGTCGGGCATGGGTCCAAATGTGCTTCGATATAGAAACCACAGATTTCCGTTTGTGAAAGAAATAATTTCAATCCTCCAGTAGCATTTCTCAAACCGAGGAACGAAGGAATTGGAATCGCAGAATCCGGGCGCAGAATGTATCCGTTTGTTGGCATCGGAACTCCAAAAAGGTCTATATTTGAAATGTGTAAGACGAGAGAAATACCATCCTGATAGAAACAACCGGCCGCCATTTTGTTTTTGCAATGAGGGTCGGCTACAACCCCCGACCCCCCGACCCCTAATGCCTACCAAATATTGCGCCCACAGTATTTTTATGGGTACTGCGCTTGCGCAAGTGCCCATTATTGTCGTCGTCGAAGCATTCTTAACATTCCTTCGTAAGACTTTTTTGTAAGACTTTTTTGTAACAATTCTTTGAATAACTGAACATGATATGGCATTGTTCGATTGTTTCGCTTCATTGACAGTGGTGTCAAGTGCAATGCTCAAAAAGAAGATTGGCATATTTAGTGAGCTACATGGAGAGAAATTGCGTTGCAAAATAAATATGAAAGACACGTTTGTTTTTAAATGTTTTTATTTACGTAGATGTATTTCTTTGACAACTGCACGAACAGGGTCGCGTTTGATTGAGTCACATTGTTGAAGCTTTTGTTGAGTAACCGCCGGTCTTTTAGAGTCCTTCGTACAATTCATTTGTTTGATTAGGGCCCGGCCCCACTAGGCGAATTTTTGTTTGTTTTGCAAAAATATCTGTCATTAGTTCCGTTTCACAAGTGCGAACGGCGATTTTTTTCCTACCAAAATTTTGTCAAGCCTTACCAAACTTCAAAGGCGCCGTCATCCTGCCCCAGAGCAGGACAAAATTTTGTCAAGCGTCAAAACTGACAGATTCGTCAATTCACACACATTAATCTCAAGGTTACAGCGATGATTATTCGCTTGCCTCGGTCCGTACAACTTGTACCGGTCCAAAATTTTACCTGCTAGCAGCACCTATACTGATGTTTGAGTAGCACAATTTGCTTTACAAGCAGTGAACAGTGCACGTCCGATCGGGTACAAGTTTGCGCTAAAAAGTGACAGTGACAGTCGGGAAAAGCGGCAAGAAACATGCAAGTCGTTTAAAATTTCAGTCCGAGAAGAAGAAATATCTAGTTAATCAGTTTGTGTATCATACCACGAAGGCAGGAGAGTAAAAACTTTAGAAAGTACTGGTTTTAAAAGATTGTCGAGGAGTTGAATGCAAAATTTCACAGCAACAACAGAGGTTTTCGGTTTCTACGTGATTGATATGTTGTGGTTCGCGAAAAATTTGTCATGATTTTTGGTTTTCAAGTGCGTACGCGTTTATCAAAATGAAAATTTGGCGGAGACAAAATTTGTAGTATATTTTGGTAGCGCCAAACAAATTTTGTCAGCCTAGTGCGGCCGGGGCCTTACGTTTAAGCCTCACGCGCGAGGGGCGAAGCCGCGAAAAGAAGACGGCGAGCTAGTTTACTGGAGCAGAATTTTTGAAAATCATTCCGGCACAGCTTCAGTTGTTTAAAGCGAGCAATTGATAACTGAAGAGATAAATGAAATTTCTACAGGTAAAAGGTTGTCGTGTGACGTGATATTCGTTAACTGTGACCCTCCATAGGAAAAGGGGGCTTATCGCATCAGCGTTTCAAGGCGTTTATATTTGAAACGCATTTGAAACCCGTTTGAAACACATTTCAAACAGTGTTAGAAACGTTTACTTTTTTCAGCGTTTGAAACGTGGAGAAACGCATTTGAAACGCCCATCTGCCAACAACCTGCATTATTATTACCACTGAAGCATAATTATTCGACAACACAACAAATGCTGGACTGAAGATGGTAAACGGTAACTTCAGGCGTCGTTAATGAAATTTAAAAAGCTAGATAAATCACGGTGGTGCAGTCACACTTTTTACTTTTGATTAAAAGTTCAGTAATATTCAGTGATCTATTACTGAACAGACCCACGGCAACATGGAATCTATTTGTTTTATATAATTTTGGAGATATTCGCTTCGGATTTTCACTTGAATGTACGCTAAATAAGCCGATAAAAATTATGTCAACAAACATCGAGTTTAGGCCACAGTGTTTTCATGCACTCAAATAAAACTTTGTGAAAACTAAACGGCTTAAAATAAACTACAGCTCAACTCAGCAAATGTTTCGAAAAGCAAATATTTAGAGACTAACCTCTATTCCGTCCTGATATGAGGAAAAACAATCTGAATTATTCCAGTCCAAATCCCGTTGCAAGTCGCTTATAAACGGCGAACGATAAGCTTAATCCCGCTAAATTTATCGGATTCTGTTCACAAATTATGAGCTAAAGGACCATCATATTTTCCTCCAAGTTCTAGCCAAGCTTGAACAGCCGATTTAAAATTCGTATCAATTGAACAACATTGAATTTCCTACGGAATATTTCCAGTTTGACGAAAATATTTCTCTGTTTTGAGCGAAGGATTTGTTGGAGCAGGCAGGGCGCCCGCACGTTTTCCCGCTTCGTGACGTCATTCGTGCGTCTGTACTCTAATAGATAACAGTTCTAAACCAATCACGGCGCGAGTTTTACACAGTGAATTATATAATTATTTTTAGATTCTGTTATGTCAGCGCGAATGCTGCTGTGTAAACAAAGATATTACAGTATGACGACAATCAGAAGAGTATGAGTGATGAGTGATTTGAGAATTTTGTTATGTCAGCATGAATGCTGCGAATGCTGTTGTGACAAAGATCAAAGCCGCGTGCTGGATCGCAGAAAATTAATTCACCGCGCTTTCGGGAGTCTGACGTTGGACATCGTGACAAAATGATATTAGAAAATGGATTTTAGATCTACTATTGTTAAGTGTGTTAAATTTTTTTCGAAACGAGGAATGATTTTAATATGAAAATATCTTCTAAAATTAAAGACGAACTTTATATCTGCTTGGTTTGTAGACGAAAGATAAGATCATCTCATTTGAGCACAGTTTCCGTTGTTTAAGAAAACAGTGGGTGATTGTATTCAAATTAGCTTGGGTTTTAAGTCTTGTTAGATGTACTGATCAAAATGACCTGAAGGTAAATAAACTGAACAGAGTTTGTTGTCCGCAACTGACAAGTCGGCGAGCTAGTTTACGAGAGCAGAGTGTTGCTAAAAGTGATCTAATAAATTTGTTACGTTAAACGTGAATCGTGCAGTGTACTGTAATTACCCAGTTCAGCTAGCTAGGATATGAGCAGAGTCAAGATGAGAACTGTTCTTTGATGGATTCTTGTGTAATAATTCGTCGTCTATTTATAATATGTCAATAATTTCGCGGCGTGTAATTGGTCGGGTTATTACACAATTACAGAGATAAAGGCAAATAGCTTTGACAGTTTGCAGGGGGGTTTTTGGCAGGTTTTTTTTTCAGTTTCGTGAAGTCAAATCCCTTTGTTTTGACTGTGATTGAAACGCCTCGTATGTACAGTGGAACCCGGATAAGACGGACACGAACAATTGTCCGTATTAAGCAACGTCTAATGACTGCAGTAAAAGACCAAGGAAGTGAAACTTTTGTGTTACGCCTGCCACGCAGCACAGTGAGCAAGACAGTTGTCAAACATGTCATGACAATATAAAGTGCACAGATAAGCGAGGTTAACTTTGTATGAGAGCGGAAAAGTGACCGTTGTAATGTAAGATAAAATATATGAGCTTTTCGTCGGGACAATCAAAACTGTCCGTAATAAGTGCGAAAGGTGAGGGGATAGCCTGCGTGCAGATGTCTCCTTTTCCTTGCGCGTACTAACTTTCGAGTGCCTCCCGAGTTTGTAGGGGGTACCGCCGGGAAATTTTTGATACAGTCGAACCTCTACTAACGGCCACCTCTCCACAACGGCCACATCTCCACAACGGCCACTTTCTTTTGTCCCGGCGGACAGTCCATACATTCACTCTTGTTTTAACCTCTCTACAACGGCCACCTCTCCACAACGGCAACGGCCATTAAAACCCTATCTTTTTTGGCGTACAGTAATAAAAGGTCACGCAACTTCATCTGTACCACGCATCGTCGGGCAATACAGTATCTTATATTGCGGCACGTGTTTAGCCACTGATGGAAGAATCACACAATACTAGAAAGTACAAGGCCCCCATTTTTTTCTATTTTCCATTTTTTTTACGCTTTTACAGTACTGTATTTTTATTTCAGTCGTAAATCGAGTACAGCTGATAAGGCTCTGTGTTTAAATTGCATTGCGAAATTGAAAAAAAAATGCCTTGTGGCACAGTAAGTCACATTAAAATAGAACCTCGCAGCCACTCACTCAAGCAAACAACCCTTGACAACTTAATTTCACGAAAGAGAAAGTAAACGATGTACAAACTGATGTACTCACTGTACTTTACTAGCTTTGTTTTGTTAACATTCCTGTTCTGAACATCATTTTGGTTTCTGTTTTATTGATACATTTTGATTGTGTTACGTATTCATATGCTATAATAAGCATTTTTAAATAAAAATGTTGTCCCCCCCAAAAAAACGAATGGTGTCATATTACACCCCTACCTCCCCATAACGGCCACCTCTCTACAACGGCCACTTACCTCTGTCCCCAAGGTGGCCGTTGTGGAGAGGTTCGACTGTATTTCGCATTTCGTGCGTTTTGATATGAAACCAGGCAGCAAAAAGCAAACGTATAAACATAAAAATTTCTTGCACTTTTTAAATTCAAAATGGATTAATGACAAACAATTGCAAGAAACTTTATGTGACATGTAATTTACAATTTACGGACAAATGTATCTATCGATTGACAGGATTTTGCTGCGGCCTTTCTATTTCGCTCTTCTGTGACCTCTGGCTCTGTTCGGTCCATTTTATCCAATATTGACACACATGCTGAGCCCTTTTGCAGTTCATTATTGGGGTACCCAGTCTTCTCTCATTTTGATAGAGCCTGGGGATTAAAATTCCGTATGAGGGTTTTAGGTCGAATTTATCGTTAACGTTAAATTCAGCTTATAGAATCTCAAGATCTGGTCCAAAATTTAATATGTCACCCAGCAAATCTACAAATGGCGGACCTTCGATGTTATCTTCGTTGATTCAGGCTTCATTTCCAGACTACACCAGTTAGCGAATTAGAGCTTTTCATTCACTTTATTTTCAGCCATCGGTCCACGGACGCACCTGTCGCATCCCTCGCCCTACGGGCCTGATTATTTTAGTGTGGTTAGCCAAAGCAAGAGATGTTGCCTTAGGGCTAGGGTTATCAAATGCAATACACCAAAGAAAAAAATAACAAAACCAACAAAGTTGCTGCACTATCCTCAACGGCGACAACTCGGAGAACGAAGTCTTGACCTATATTATCAATTGAGAGGTCTGGTGAGAGTTAACGAAAGCCATTGGCGTGGAAATGTTTATATCTAGTATGTCTAGTATACATGTTATAAAGGGATGATGTGGATTCATGACTGCTGGGTAGAGAAAAATATAACTTACTGATTGAAATCGTGAGAGTCCCTAACCCATTTCGTTTAATCGGCTCATGGGCTACATGTATGCGCATTCTCTGAGTAAAAAATGCAGTAGCCATGAGCACGCCTCGCGGGCCTATTTTTTTATTTAGTGTTGTGATTTCCCAGGCCTTATACACTGGTCAGCGGAATTACCAAGAAAAGTTTACAAACTAACAAACAAATTTTCCCCACAAACCCGAAAGCTCATCCTTCGCGCATGCACGCTAATTGCTGAGCTAAAAAATAGAAAACGTTTTCCCTGTGTTTCCATAGAGTTTAGTGGTGACACTTGAAATTTTGGGAGAACTCGAAATTGCTGTGGACACACGAGCCGCAAGCGAGTGTTTCTACAGCATTTCTCGTTCTCCCAAACTTCACTCGACATGTTACCATGTAACTCTATAGAAACACGAAAAACGTTTTCTAGTTGGTATATATTAAACTCAGGGGGGGCAGGCAGCGCCCTTTGATCTTGCCGCTTTTCCGCAATACATGATCGCACAAGTAAAGAAATCTGTCAATCATTCGAGAAACGTAGCTCTACGGGAGTTTGCTGTGGAATTTTCATCCATGGTGTCCCACAATGACCAAAGTTCAGTTAAACAGCGACCGAATCGTTCCCATAGATGTTTGGACGTGGAATCGCCAAAATATTTCTGAACGAACACAAACGCACGTCATGTCAGCCATCGCCCGCCATGTTTATTTTAAACAAACCAGTACTTAGTCTCGCTCGGCCAAATTTCTAAAATGTGCAATCATATATACTAGGTCCCAGGCCTCGCTGCTAGCCCCCCCTGATTAAACTCATGTTGAGCAATTCATGTCTATAATACTGAATACCAAAAATTCAGGAAAAACAAATACTTTATACCCGTATTGGGACAGCAAAATACCATATACCTGAATAAAAAAATTATTTAAGGCCCCGGATACCGTAATTAGCCAAAACCCCTGGACGGGCCTGACATGTACTTTGCTGTTAATATAGCTATCCAATGATTGCCTCTTAAATTTCACTGAAAACATCTACAGTATAAAGGTAGAACTTTGAAATATTAAATTTTAAGAGTAGGTGTATAAATACAAACACCATAAAAGCTCTATTAAGGCCCTGGGGGCTTATTTAATTTCAGGCCACAAGAAGGAGGAGCTTATTAGAGAGGGGGTCTTAACAGAGAGGGGGTGGGGGGGGGGGGGGGGGGGGGCTTATTTCAAATCATAAATTTTCAAGAAAATTCACATTAATATTTCATACTTTACTATCACACCACTAACTAAAACGGAACAAGAAATGGGTTATGTATCACCCCCTTACAAATGCAATGCCATTTACGTATACCCTTGTTAACAGCGTACAGGCTGTATGTCGTAAGAATTTACCTAATGTTTTAAATATGTTAAGCCATTTATGAATTTTGTATTATTTGACTGGGGGCAACACAAGCCGTGCTTTCTTTGGACTTCAGTAACTTTACACCCATTATGATTAAATTATTATTGTTGTAATTTATGGTGAAAAGTGAAAAAAAAAGTTACTTAGACTACCTTAACACTCAGTTGTTTCTTTTTTACAGTAAGTTTATCAAAAAGATCAAAGTTTGCCAGGAGCTGAGTGAATGGCATCTGATGGAGAGAAGCGTTGGCTTGTGGTTGGCGTGGCTTTGGCCAAAGTCATGGCTCCAGTATTGCGGGATACTATCAAACAAGGAATGGACTTACATTATACGAAAATTGATGCATACTGCAACCATCTGGCTTTACCTTGTAACCTGAACACACTGACATTTAGTCACATGAGTAAAGATGCCACCCTCAAAAGTTTGAAATTTGAGAATATCAACAACAACAGCCAAATGCACGGGAAAGACAAGAAAAACTACAACTACAATGTGTCCTCCGCTGTTGACCTGGCAAAACTGTACCTTCCAGACTACCTTGCTACGTTTTCTGCATTTGATGAGTCCCTGGACATGAGCGCTATCCTCCGTGTACTGGGATGGTCTAGACCTGCACCTATCTTCCTCTCCCCAGATCCTCTGCTGTCTATTCAGACAGCGGCTGATGCTGTTAGAGACAATATTAGGAACAAGTGGGCCCATGCTAATTTTAGTGAGTGGACTGAAGCTTTCTTCAATGATTGTTTTTCAAAGCTTGAGGGTTTGGTGAAGAGTGTTGGCCTAGGTGTCATAGAGAAGAGCACATTAGATCAGCTGTCTGACTGGAAAACAAAAGGTAAGAATCCAAAAAAAGTCAAGATAAACAGACCGTTAAATAAATTCAATTTCATTGGATCATAGGAGACTCGAGCAAAGTGTCTGTATAGAGAATTTCAAATGAAAATTGAATGTCAAACAGTTTAAAAAATATCATGCTGTCCCTGTTGGGGTCGTTATTTGACCCTCATGCCCTGTGCCAGTAGAGTTTTGACATTTGAGCTGATTACATGTAACTCTACTGACTGCAGAGTCAGGCATCAATGGCATTGGTTTTCGTATTCATGTTCAGCTAATTCCGTAACACACAAGACCTGTATGCTAAATTACAGTCATTACTTTGTGAGTTGGTAAGGCAAAATGTGAGTGCACTGGATGTTTTTTTCATGTGAGAATGTGAGCTGTTTTCGAAGAGAGTTCTCTCAGGGGCTCTCACATCAAATCTTACCACATGATGAATGTGTTGTTGTTTGTGTGGCAGCCATTTTGCATTTTTAATAAGCACTCGCTGTGTGAGGTCTGGAACTGATAATTTTTTGCGCAATCAGATGTTCTGAGAATTTACCAATGTTTTCATGCAGCCAACCCAGACCCTGTAATTTTTCGGTTCCAGACTTCACACCAGCTGACCACAATTTTATTACATGTTTAAATTCAAGATGGCCACCACTCAAACAACTGACAAGATTAACTTTACCGACTCCAGTGCTCGAAATTAGCGGTCGTCCGGTCGTCCGAGACGACTAAAAAGTGTTTCGGGCAACCATTTTTCAGTAAAACTAAAGGCCCGGTCGTCCGAGAAAAAACCAGCGGACAACCCAGGTATAAATCGATCGAAGTACTTTAATACGTTACGTTTCTGCGATGTCCAACAGAATAACGAAAATAAGTTATTAATTTGACACAGGAAAATAGCTCTAAATATAGTGGTAATCTTCAGGTAATAAATGGAAGCAACCAAGATTTTTAAAATCAACTGAATCGAAGTTTATACACGCAGTTTCTGGGTTCAAATCGCCCTATAATGCATTGCAAGCTTAGTGAAAATCTTGAGTACTTCATGTATGCTGATGAGTTGTGTCTCTGGTTACTTGCGATCGTGTTTGGCTCGCGTTTGCTACAAAGTTAGTGGCTGGAAAGTCTTAATATGTAATTCGTTTGTTTTAAAGCTTGTTTTGCAAAAACATTTTGTTTTGTTTTGTTTTTATTTTTGCAACCATAATGATTTTGAACACTTTTTAAAATTAAACTAGCTTCTATGGCAACTAAAGATTTGCATTTGGCGACTAATAATTTCGAGTCCTGGTGACTCAGACATGTTATATAAGTATTGAACCTTGACACTGAATAAAGTAAACAAGTAGTTACATATATACTAACTTTGTGTGAAACATTGTGAATTTATTATTTGTGACCCTCCACGGGAAAACAGGGATAAAGGTGATAGCACGCTCACAACACACTTCCACTTTAAAACAAAAGAAATTGGTTTTAGCACGCTTAAAGCGTGTTCAGGAGCACACTTCGGTAGAAAACTCCGTTGTTTCGTACAACAATAAGCGTGCGCATACGAACAATGCAGTCAAACAAAGAAGCGTGTTAAGCTTCGAAACAAAAGCTAGCGTGCGACAACACGCTTAGCGTGCGAAATAGCACAACACGCTTAGCGTGCGAGATCTCACGCAAAATTTAACTAAAGAGTTTTCGAAAGAGAGAGAGAGAGAGTATTGAGATTACGTTGATGCAAGCGTGAAACGTAAACATGCAAGTTTGTCTAGACAAACCGTTGCGTTACCGACTTTATGTTTCTGAACATGTAATCAAGATTTATTTTGCACAAAAACTTGTTTAGTGCCGGTTGTTAAGACTTTTCACTCGTTCCAATTAAAGTCAGTT